>OMLP01013477.1:0-23896 GCA_900302685.1 Spondyliosoma cantharus
TGCCAGCTATATTTGGAAGTAAAAAAAAAAAAAATCCGTGATTTATACAACCGTTTTCTGTGTGTTAAAGAGTATTTGTCAGACTACTACTGACAAGTCATTCATATATATAGCCAATTACTCGTGATTTGCAGTCACACTTTGCAGCCCTGAGAGAAAGAAAAAAAAGTGGGGAAAAAGCCTCTAAAAAGGCGAGATAATGAACTGAAAAGTTTGTGCGCCTCGGTGTCTTGTAGCGAGCCGAGCCGGGGAGAAGCAATCGCAAATGAGGGCAAGGACAGCTCGCAGAGCCGGAGAGACGTGTCTCGCCCGGCTAGTGTAGAGTGACAGAGGGCTAAGTGAGCATGACCATTGAGGAGAGGTAATAGCATTACGCTCTGCCAGTCATGAGGCGCTGCAAGAGATGGGCTACTGTTGCATTACAAAAAAAAAAAAAAAGAAGAAGAAGAGCTAAATGGGAAGCAGACAGGGACAGGAAGCTGTGACATGGAGGCACGAGGAATTTAACACCCCCACCCCGAAAAAACGTCTCAATAACGTACTTTAGCTGCTTTTTAGTTATGGTACTCATTGTGTTTCGATATGAAGTTGTTTGCTGCTGTGCCATCAGTGTTAGTGAGATGGGAGTTTCCTATTTGAACTGTGATTAAGGCTGGATTTAGTATTGCTTCACTAATGTTGCCCTGGGGTTAGAGATTTGCTGATGCTGAGCTTATTTGGCACCATTATCTATCTATCTATCTATCTATCTATCTATCTATGCTTGTTCCTGGCTTCAAATTGCAGAACACTAAGGAATATAGAGGCACTGTGGACTTCGTCCAAATATGAAAATAAACAAATCCAACAGAAGCACCATTGGGAGACAAACACACGTCGTCCTCCTCCTCGTTCAAAGCGCTATTGCTTGCACAATAAATTGCAACATGATGAAATGCTGAAGCGCAGCGGTCCTTTAGGCTAGTTATCCCCATGTGCCGAGACAGTTTGGAGACCAAAAAGTGGATTTGAATCATTAGCTGTCAGGCGGCGAGTGTCTCGCGAAGCTTTCAAGGATTAGTCTCCAGGTAAGGCCGTCCCCCTGCCGTCCGTTACCCAGCAGCGCTCCCATTTTTATAAACTGGCAACATTCTGCAATTTTCCTTCCCGTCTTCCCTTTGAGTGATACTCCCGAAACCACTCGCCAGGGCCCGCATCAATCACTGCTGGATGGGATTTGAGCAAGGGCTAGAAGCAGTAAGCGGGGAAGACAGGTCTGCTTGTTCACAGTTTGCACAAGCTCCTTCACAGTGACCCCCCCGCCATGGCCACGCGGTGCCAGTGAGATGGCTGAACTTCTTTTTTTTATTTTTCTGTAAATCTTCTTCTCTCATTAATTATGTCTGAACATAGGTTGCACTAGTGAGACTGTGTTAACAACACACCCACTTTACTGCTGCCTGCTGCACCTCCCTGGAGAGGAGCAGCAGTAAGCTGTAGTTATGGTTTATAAACTTCATCCAGGTGACATAATCGAGCCATGGCTGAGATGGCGAGGGCCTGTCAAAACAGCTGCTAATAAATTTATAGCTTGTCTTCTGCATCGCATATTTCTCAGTAAGTCTTACTGTATAGATGCATGTTTTCTGGATGTCGCACGCTGCACATGATCTATCCCGGGCCTCTTTATTAGCATACATATAATGATATAATGACTCAGAGGGAAGACGGGGGTGCACAGTGCTAGAGGAGAGCAAATATTTCCCAATTCTCCGGGAAAAAAAAAGGAGAAGGCAGGACAAATATAGAAGAGCAGCGGCCATATCATCCCAGTGTTTTTACTGTGAGGAACACCTTGATTGCAGTCCAAGGCTCAGCAAACCGAGTAGCCGGCTCCCAGGGGCCGCTCTATAATGAGGATGCGCTGTCAGATAATTAGATACACCTGACGCAGGCGTTTTCAGGAAATTTTGATTCATCCCAAAATAAAATGTCTGTGCCTGCCAACATGAAAGCAGGAGAAAAATAAATAAATAAAAAAAAATCCCGCTGTCACATTGCCTCTCTTCTGATGGTGGCAATGTTTTATTTATTTATCCACATCTTAATGCTCTTGGATGAAGCGGGCTTCATTTTGTGCGAGCTAGCGCGTTAGCTGCCAAAGTTTGCCATCTCTTTCTCATCCCATGCAGCCAAGACTCCCTTGGCGGCGTGGCACAGGATGCCATCTGATTCTGAATCTAAGAGTGGTATGACAGGACCCGAGCAAGCACGCGCGTCACGCAGCCGTAGATGTAACCAGTCACGTGTCGTAGCGCAGGTGTGTGTGTTCCTGAATACGTTTCAACACAGAAACTCGATGTTTGGAGATTTAGAACGGGATTGATGTTAAGCCATTTCATGCACACCATAACATGTGTAAAGCGAGAAATTAATGATTAATTAAATTCATGCCCACACATACGCGGGCATACACATATTTACACACAGGGCCACGCACTCAAGCACACTCTTACATGTAATGTTGTTTTTCTTAGCTGATGGTTGGAAAATGCTTTGGAGATGAAACCCTCTCACCTGTGCTGTTTATTTATCGGGCACACGGTTCCAGTCATAAATCAGATGCTCATTAAGTTGCTAAACAACAACTTTTGCCTTCTGCGGGAGACATCAGCGCTATTAGGCCTGATGTATGTCGTACAGTAGGAAGGTGAACCATTGCGGGGCTTCACAGTCTCCTGTTATCCAATTAAGAAAGTTTTTCCCCCCCCATTTTTTTACTCCACTCACACATTATCAGATGACTATAAAAACTAGACATTATCACGTTGTGTCACCTGATAAGTGAGTACCAACACTGCAACAAGCCTCGTCTGAGTACGACTGATATTTACTCTCTCAGGGTGAAAGATGAATCAACAGCAAGCCATGATGGATGGATGCAAGTTGGTATAATTTGCGATTGCAAGCTGAATCTAGTTTGCATGGCATATATTGGAATAAATGTTTTCATTTTTGTCTATTTCTGGCTGAAAGAGAAGCATTTTGCTGTTATCCATGACAGACCGGGGAGTTTTCAAATTTGCTCAATGAACTGTGCGTGTCGGAATTGGCTTTATACCAGGATTTTCTTTTTTCACTAGCAAGTTGAAGCCAGACCGTGCAACTTTTGGTAAACCATGGCCCCAGTTGGCAGTTACATGAGTGTATGTTCCTGAAACATGATGAATAATAATACTCCAGGACCATCATTGAAACATGTATTTTTGTTACCTAAACTTAACCAGGTTTTTTTTTTTTTTAACTTAAACCTAACTGAGTATTTCTGTTACCTAGCTATGTGTACGAGTAAACATTGATTTTGTAAGAGAAAAATGGTGTTCTTTCTCAAGTCAAAACCTACATATTAGTTCTTTTCTCTATTAGCATTATATGTTTAGATATCTGGCTGAAAATACAGATTGCAAGAACTGCAAGAATAATCCTCGGCGGAGCGGAAAGCTAAGGTGCAGCCAGACCTCAGCAGCCGTATTACTGTACAGCACATGTCTGCCAGCAAATATGATGTCAGCTTGATCATATCATTTGATCTAGAACATATTGTCTCCTCGCGAAAAGTCAACAAGGTTTTCTTGGTTGGCCTTGCTTGCATCACTGGCGAAGCAGTAGGAGAATTTCACTGGTGAGAAAAGTGTCAAAACATTTCACAATCGGTGGTGGTTTGGTTTAAATTGCTGTCAGTTTCTAACTGCACAGTGTCCGAAGTAAAGCTGCAAGGCAAATGGGATGATGTTTTAAAATGAAATCCTTTACAGATATTAATATGTCGCTGTGACGTTTGAATGAAGCCACACCATGGATGTTGGTCTGCTGTACTACACATTAGCATGGACTGTAGTTGTTGAAGTGGCGTCTATGTAGTGCATTTTATTGGCTGTCTTTACTCTGAACCCATGACATAGTCACCAAACAAACGTCTGTGCTCTGTGGGAGGCCATTATCTCCCATTACGTCATTTCTCTCTCACGGAAGCTGGAGTTCCAACTCGACAGTCGATGATTTGGAATTCATCTTAACAAGGAAATCTGCGGCGGATGTTTTCCCGTCTCGGCTCGACTCACCGTATCCGTATTGCCGAAAGAAAACCCGCGTCTGTGTTGCGCAGCTGCATTTCATCAACGTTGCTTTCTCTCTGCTCTAACATGACAGGAACTCATGAAACTGATGGAAACCGACAAAAGGCAAAGACGAGAGGAGATCCAGTCAGAATCCCTGCCTGAACTATTAACTGTGCACAATGGGCTGGACACTGTATCATGAACGTCTGTGCATTAGAAGGCAATCCTCTTCTACTGCAACAACTTTCTGCTGCTTTAAAGTATTTATAAAGGTGAATTAAAAGCTATATGACCCACTCAGAGAAATATGAATATTTATCAGGTAGAGAAGTGCTGTAGCATTTATTGCAGGGCTGCTACATCGGATTGCAGTAGGCTGTACAGCCATCCATGGTTTCCAACCCCTTGCATGTTAGCACAGCTAGCTCGTAGTTTCATTTTTGATCCTATAGCTGCTAGCATAGATGATGATAGCCCGGTCTTTTTGAAGAGCAAAATGCCCCGCATGATCTTACATCCTGATCTTTTTCCACATGGTGTGGCTATTTTATCGCCATACATATCTCCATGCCCTGCAAGACTTCAGAGGTTACTGGAATGTTGAGTATTGGCAATATAGTCTACGGGGATACGGAGGCAAGGAAGAAAACAGACAGGAATAATGCAGGCAAGCTGGAGCCAGGGTACTCTGCACAGCTCGATGCTGCTGCCTCTAACCGACATGAACAAGAGAAATCAATTAGACCTACTCGGTTGCTATCCAAGGGACTTCCACCATGGGAAAGGCTAGAGCGAATCAAAGTGTTTGAAAAAAAACACAACAAAAAAGAAAGTAGCAGGGGGAGGAAAGTGAACTCGAGTGGCAGTTTGTTGTATTCTTTGTCAGATCATCCGCCTCTGACCTCGAGATAACATTCATTCTCTCGCTTTTCATCCCAGGCATGTTTATAATTCCAGACACTTTCCCATCTCTTTTTTTTAAACGTTGATGCAAAGCTTTCTGTCTTTACCGTCCTTTCAGGTCAGTAATGAGAAAAAAGAAAGGCGGGCAAAAAAACGTTCCTCACAAGAATATTTTGATGAAGCCTCGGCTTAGTTTTACCTGCGGATGCAGCAATCTCCGTTTCCCCCAGAAGCTTTAGTTTCACACCATTATGTTTAGATTCGCACCTTAAAGCCATTCCAGCATTTGCTTGAAGGTCACTTTGAACAAAGATTCCTTTCTACGCCATGATGGGCACCGCAGTTTTATTTTGCTGAGAAGAAAAGGGGCAAACAACTTGGACTGTGATGATATTACACAAGTTTTAAAACTTGTGTTTAAGAAGGGTTTAGGTCTAAAAAAACTTAGTTGGTTTTATCGAAGATTAAAAGATTAAAAAAAGAAGATTCTTCATAGCGAATATGAAACAGTCTGACTGTAGTGGTAGGATCAGGGAGACTAGTATCCACAGCATATCATTTATTAATAGTATTTCCCATCCAGCTAAAGTACAGTCTCACTGCCGTTTGAAAATATATGCAGTGGCACAGTAAATGTAGTCGAGATCCTTTGAATCCTACGTCCAAACTCGACAACACAGACATTAAAAATCCATATGTGGATTTCCCAAAGATAATGAGAAAATTATTGTGCATTACTGGCGGAGATGATCGAAAGAGATGAGGCGATTAATGCTTTATGCATATTTCATTGAATGGATCTGAGCTCTCTACTGTAAATACTGGGACTGAGAGTGCGCAGAGACCCAGAGGCCTCATTGTCTTTGATCCGGCTGAAAGAGGACACTTTTTGATCGAGCCCCGCCTCGGACATTTAAATCAAAACCCCTGACAGGCTCTCAGGCTGGCCGATAGGGTGTAAATTCCACACATATGATATCCCTGGAAGTGTGCTAAAGTCTTTTATATTGTACATTTCAATATCCTCCCCCCCCCATCCTCCCCCTTTCCTTGATGAATATCTCGCAGTCGGTGATAGGGGAGTTATTCTACAGAATGGAAATTCAATTTGACAAAGAAGACCTGTCTCGTGAAGTCTTTTTAAAGGGTTACGATCGCATAAAATGTGCAGTATAACAGACCTGGAAGGATTAATGAACAGGAATCAAGACATTTACTTTTTTTCTCTGTGGAGAAAATGACTTTATTTCCGTATCTCTGTTGTGTCAAACGCAACAAAAAAAAAAAAAAAAAAGAGAAGATCATGTGGCGATAATGTGAAGAAAATTTGAGCAGCACAAGCTCAGGAAGTTGTCTTCCATGTGTAATCCTGTGTGTGCAGTGAGCTCAGTCCCCTGACAGAGCACACATGTAAACACAGCTCCCACTCAGCCCTGCTGTAGGTTTGGCTGTGGGTGCTCGGCAGATCCCTCGGCATCATGAGAGAATAACAATGAGGGTTTTGGGAGGGATCAGTTCCCCAGCACAGAGCCATACTGGGTAGGGTTTATGTAAGACCTGGCTTCCTCAGCTCCCTGCCAGTTAAAGATGACAAACAAATGGTACCGAGGAGTGCCGACTTGCCAAAAGGAGCGGGGGCTGCGTCTCCTCCCGTCACGTACAAAACGCCCTCCCTCCGTTAATGCGCAGGCCCAGTTACGTGTCGTGGCTTGTGATACCAGGTCTCATGTGTATCCGCGCAAGTCGACGCGTGTTTTCACACCATTTGTTTGGCGCCGCAGCTCCGTCGCCCACTTTGAAGCCAACCCCCTTCCCTCATCCTCCTCTTCCTCCCTTTGTTTTCCCCTTCAGTGTGTTCCAATGAAAGAAGGCTGGGATCTGTCAAAACCTATCCTCTCTTCTGTCAGGCCTGTCAACTTTTTTTTTTTTTTTTTTTTTTTTTAGGTGGGCTGCTGAGGAAATTCACTCATCCCTCACACCACAGTGGTTCTAAAAAAATCAAAACAGTTAGAGGCTGAAGTGTCTTTTCTGATGAGACAATTTATGGGTTGTCATCAGGTTTTTCCGGTTTTCACATCACGATGCCCGTGTTCATACTGATGTGAACCACATCATAGCTATACTGAAGCTGTTTGAGGTTCTTACATGTAATTAATTATTAAGGCTTTATGAATAGAGCTGGATCTACTTAACCCAGTTTGAATGTCCCCGCTTATTGCCTATTTCTAATTCCCTAATTCCCACAAAAATCGAGCGTGCAATAAAAGCTTAAAACAAGCGCTGTCGGAGCGATCGTGCAGAGACAGGCCTGTGAAACTGTAGTCAGAGAATGCAGAGCTCCTTGATTATTAACCCGGACTGGAGGTCTTAACAGATCTGGAAACACCTTGAAATTATCAGCTACGTGTTAACATTGATTCAGTTGTCAAAACAATACACCCCGTCCTGCCTGTTGTAACATTTGCAGTCCTCTCTCTTGTGCCTGGCCGTGAGGCTTGTAATCCACCATGCCTAGACCGTTGGTGAAGTACATCCATGCTGATTGAAACGGCATGGCGAGCCCACTCTCTACTTCAGTTATTTCAGCTATTTCAGTTCCCTTAAGCGAAAAAGAAACGTTAACGGGGGCTCTCGGTTACAAATCGCCTAAGTCCAGGTGAATGCAAGGTGCTCTCGAAGTTAAACTGATCAACTTAGAAAGAGGAGGCACATGGGCTTGCTTCAGGCACACTCGCGCCGAGCCGAGGATGTTAAAAAAGCTTTTTTAGTTTAAAATAAAAAATAAAAATCACAAAAGGAAAACACTTCGCTTCTGACCAACACTTAGTGTCTACCTTAAAAGTTCAGTTGTTGTCACAACCAGCTTTGCAGTTCTGTCTCTTCGTCCTGAACTATAAAATAACGATTGCTCATCCGTTGCGACGGCTGCTTACACTAGCAGTGCCATTTTATTACCGTCCAACCTTAGACGGTAAGAAACCTGGATTTTAGGTCGGATCTTGAGTCCAAGGGTTTAGCACACATGAAGACCTCTAACAAGTGCGAGCCGCAACTCACTGCAACGTAATTGTGAGAAGCTACTCATAATATGAGGCAATCCGTCCTCTGTCGCTAGTTTGCCGTTTTGATCCGCTACATCTGGACTTTGTTGGTTTAAGAAAATCAAGAGTGGCAGATGCTTTAATACACTTGTGTCTACTGGACCAGTACCCAGAAGATCATTCCGGGAAAATTCTAGATGACAGAAAAGCCAAAAAAAGAACTGACAAAAGAAAAGGGCAGTTTCTCAATCATTCTCCTCCCCTGACGCTGTGAGGAAGACATATTGTGCGCAGCGTCTTCTGACATGCAGTAGTCCAAAGTCTCCCTGTATGCCTGCACAGCACAGAAATACACCATAGATAACATTAGGATCCATTGAGTTGGGAGTAAGGGGAAAATCAATGTAAGGTGAAAATTAAATTTGGCTCAAAGAGCCTTTAGGCAAAGTGCAATTTGAAAACACATCTTTTATTTTCCCCTGGGCGTCTGATGGGGTTGGGCAGGAGATGGACGGTGGATCTAGCCATCATGGAAAAAGGCAGAGGGATGCTAGGAGGGAAAGGGAAACACCTCATCTCACTCCTAATGTGCCTCCCCTTTGATTGTCTAATTCGGTTAGGGCCGTGCGTCCGTTATCGGATCATATCAAAGGTCAGAGGCGTCCTGTAGACAAATCAATCTCCCCGTCTGAGGAGGCGCAGAGGAAGCATGGATTGAGGGAGAGCCGATCCATCTAGTGGGGCCCAGAATGAAGGTGGGTGAGGAGAATGAGAGGTGGGGGCAAGAAAAATAATGGCATCTGCTGCTCGGAGAGAAGTGGGCGAGGGAGGCGAGATTGAACTGTTGACTTGGGGAATGCGATACGCTCAGAGAGGAAAAGAGTTTACATTATTGCTTGCAAGATAAGAGCAATTCTTTTGAGAAGACCTGACACGTTATGGCCTCCCTTGCTTCCAGATAGGCGAGTCGCTGATATGTCCGGACTGAAGCAAGCGATGGGAAATGGCTGCGAGATTCTTATTTTTCAATAATTCAAGTTTGATATCCTCATTAGAAAAAAAAAAAAAAAACCCATCTGCCTGGTGGTCCCCACTGCCTGACACCATTAGCTCCATGCTCTAATAGGTGTGAAGATAATCCAGCGGCTGCACATCCCCTCATGCATGGCTTCTCACACTTAATTCAGTCTCACTCATATAGTTCGGGCAAGTTCGCAGCGTCTCGTGAATTGAGCTCTCTATCTAGCCCGGATTCTTCTGCACGCGGTGGTGCAATTAACCAATACTTGACAGCCATTTTGAGAATGAATAAATGATTAAAATCATGGTCAGCGGTGCCAAGTGATTGCTTGTTTCAGCTTCGCGAATGTGACTATTTACAGCTTTTTTGGTGTTTTATGTATTTTTGTGTTTTGGACTGTTGGCTCGAAAAAAACAGCGACTTGAAGGTGCCACATGGGTTTTTTTTTTTTTTGGTGAACAATGTTTCTGTTTACATTTACTCACCAAAACACATTATGTGTCTCTTGGAGGACTAACAAAGGTGTTGGATGCTCGAAATCCTCCGGCAGCGTTCGCGAAGCCAAACTTTGTGAACCTTTTTTTGAAAACCTGCATTGTTTTCAATCACGTCGACTTGGGAGCAGTCATCGCTGGCGCTGCCTCGGCTAGCACTGTGCCGCGTCTCTCCACCTGTAGATCGGCGGAATGGTGTGAAACCGTTGGCAGGAGGGTGTTGTGCATCGCACGTGTGCTTGTGTGTTCGCAAGAGATGAATCAAAATGGGGAAGCGGCCATAAACACATAGCTCCACAGCGCTGCAGGCAGGCACGAATGCGACAGCGTACCTTTATTTATATTGACATGGTTACACAAAAAGATGACATACAGACACATTTAATCTAGTTGCATCTTACAGACTGTAAGAATTGCAATCCCGTCCTCATTTAATTTTTAAGCTTTAAACACAATTTCAAGTAATCACTTAGAGCTCTGGAAGAATAGTGATTGGCACATGCCGCTTTTTCTGATATCGAAGACTAATGGTTAATCAAAAAAAACTGTCAGAGTAATTGGCAATGAAAATGATAATTAGCTGGAGCCCCAGCGCTGCCGTTTGGGAGGTCCATTAGAGGCTGTTCGCGAGAATCGCAGCTGAAGTGAAACGGCTATTTATCATTCCTCTCATTCTTCGTCACACTGAATATTTTTTAATACTCCAGCCCTCTTAGAAATGCCCATTAACAAATAGTCATAATTAAACCAACGATGCATAAAAACAGTAGTGGTGGGCAGCAGTCCTGGGTAGAGTTTATAGGTGAGTATAAATCATCCACAGTTTAATGCCAACAAGATGTTTAATTTGGTACCCCTGAGTGCGTAATTAGTTCAATTAGCCTCAGTCGTGCATGGAGAAGCACATGCAGAATGCACCCAGGTCGCCCTCTGGTCCCCCGGCATTAAAAGGCAACAGTGTATTTCCTCCTGTAAGATTAAAACTCACTGTGTAATAACTCACCGTAGCCTTCCCTCCAGACACCCTTGCAACGGTTCAGTGTGAGATAATGTTTGCTCAAGCAACTCTCAATGAGATTCAGCGCTCCGGTGACACCATTACTCTAAGCTCATTGCCTAGTCATGTTGGGTGGGTCTGCCCTGCCTCAGAAAAGTCGAAATGAACAGGCAACCAGAGGAGAGAGAGCACCTCTCGAGACAGATTACACGTCTGTGGACAAGCGAATAGGCTTGCACTTCACCTCTGCCTGAGACAAGCGGGTTATTATCTTTTGGTGTTCCTTTTTTTTTTTCTTTTCTCCTTTCACGCTCTTGCCAGTCATGTAATGCATCCAGGACAAGATGCTCGCCCGGCAGCCTGAGCAGGTGGACGACAAGGCAGCTTACACATTTTCACTAATTGCAGGCAGTCACTGAAACGTATCTGAAATGAAGATGATGGCACGAGCCTGCAGAGGAAGTCAGAGCAGCCTAGGCCCGAGCCAAAGTGTTTTAAATGGATTACACCAGTGTGTCATTGCGATTACACGCTCCTCGCAGGGACCGCGACAAGATGAATTGTATTTTATAGCTTTACAGCAGATCTTTTTTTCTTTCTTTTCTCCTCCAAGTTGAATGCATTTTTTTTTTTCTCCTCGCCACTATGTAGCGTGGTCTGAATGTGGGATTGTCTTTCTGCCTTTGAACTACCTCACAAACAGTTCATCTGCTGCTTTTTCCTTAAGGGGACGCTTTCTGTTTATCTAAAAGCGGAGTGGCGGACTGAGAGAGCGTACGTACACATTTTCATGCTTCGTAAAAGATATTTTAGGCTCATTTTGGCTCGCTTTGCACAGCTGAAACACCAGAAGTCGTCCTCATTTTGCACAGTGCTTCATAGCATTTCAAACAAACTCTCGGTAGTGAACCTCAAAGGGCCTTAGAACGCGATACATATAAACAGCTGTTTATTTTTAAGCCTCTATATACCATAGGTCCAGTCCTTCACACCATGTTTCACAATAACATCCTACCTTCTCTTGTCAGTACATCACTGCAGCCCGTGCCATTTACATGCACAGGAATAGCAACAATTCCCTCTTTAGTTTCATATGCAATAAACCACATGTCATAAAGCTCACCGATAAATAAATGATTTACTGTCGGTGCTTTAGGAGTGTCCTCCAATCCCAACTTCATCTCTACAGAGGATCAGCAGATAAGGCGAATTGCGAGCATGCCGAAAGGGTTATGAAAGCTTCTGAATCAGAGAGATGGAGTGTGTGTGTGAGAGAAATGGTGAAAAGAGGCCAGAGGGTTAAACGCTCAGCGGTGACCCCGAAGCACATATGTTCATAACCTTCCCAGCAACTTTGAATTGCACCGCCTTCCTACTTCCTCTGCTTTCGTGACAAACACTCTCTGCTGAGACGCGTCGAGACACACTGTTTTCAGTCAGTGTGATGTGGGGGTGTATTACATCTGGTCTTGTACCGGTGGAAATAACCCCTTGCACGGGCCCGGGCAGAAACTGTGAGAATTGCACATCTGAAGCGTCTGCGTGAAGCCATCGGAGACGTGAAACGGAGGTGTGAAGTTGTACGCAGCAAAGTAGTCTGGAAATAGCAAAGTCAGTGGGGAGGAAGTCTGCTTTTTCTCTTTTCTCCATTTTTATTTAGTCATTAGGCATTTTAGAATTTCAAAATCTGACGTAGACTCCAGAAGTTCTGTTTTTTAACTTAAAAGCACAATATTTCCGCCTAAAAATGATTGGATCTCCGTTAAATATATTGTCATCGAGACACAAGACGATGCGTCAGATGGGGAGGAAGGAACGGGCAAACTAGCTAGTCGCCTTATTGTATAATATTGTTTGTATGACTATTGATGGAGCACAATTATTCATTTTCACATCCAACTCCGTATTTTGGTATTGTTTTGATTGTGAGACCCCTAGTGGCCGAAATGACATTGTTTGCATTTAAGCTATTTCAATGCTATCGTGTGACACTGTTGCTTTCATTCCCGCTAGCCTAGTTGGGTGACGAGCTAACAGGGAGCTTCAGATTTATTGGCCGTTGCATTTTAAAGCAGCCTCACCTTCATCTATGCGTTTTCCTTCCACGAGCCGTGTCCAAACCGCTTCCTCTCAGTACTATTCCTTCAACGTAGCTTGCGAGTTAACCCAAATTTGGATCGACAAAGATCACAGTAGCCTATATTGGACAGCAGGACATCTAATACTGGAGTACTAGAAGTGGACCGTTGGCATGATGCTGCACACAAGTGGACCTTAGAGTTGTTCCATGTTTGACGGCTCATTTCAATTGTGAATAATAAGTGGCAACGGGAAAATGAATCTATCAGAGTGGTTGCACTTCTTCATGCTGTAAGGATGCCTCGCAAAGGATACGGTTTAATTAATCCACGTTGAGATACCAACTGGCGTATCCCGTGATTGATTGCTATTGGCTAAGTTACCATCTTCCACCTGGCCATCCGCTGGTGTATTCCACCCTGTGCTTCACGCAGATGTGCCTCCGTCGCCCTCAGCGCTGGGACGATCCCTCAGTCTCTCCGCGTCAAGTGGCTCCAGGAATTAATGCTCTTACTGGGTTTTAGATCAGTGAGCACACTTGCTCCTCAAGCTAATCACAGCACTTGCGTCTATGAAATTTGATCAGTCTTAACAGTGACCATTGTGCGCTTCTATTGAGCGCCATACAAATTAGCCTCTGTGCCGGCGGCCAGTGGGACAATGAATTCTGCTGGCTTTATCACATCTCGCCTCGGCCTACTATTAATCTTGTGGACTGTATGGGATGAATTTATGCACCGAGGGATTTGTAAGGCTATGGATATGGATTATATTGTCTAACGGTATATTTGAATTGGTCCCTGAACGTAATTCCTGTGGACTGAGATTAAATTCAGCTGATAAGAGTCTGCTGTAACAAACCACATTATTATCGCCCTTGTCAGTCCGTCGTGCATGGCAGAATGAAGCAGCGCTCCCATAATCCTGTTCATCTACAAGAGGTCCGCATCTCTAAATGAATTTCATAAGTACAGTTGGTGGGGATTGGCTGGGAAGTGATTGCCATTTTGCTTAATATGTCCTCTGCAGACTGCCACGTTCCAGTTCATTTTTAATCTTGGTTTCTTTCCTAATTCTACCTCCTTCGCTTGTGAATGAACTACTGAATCATGTATGAACCATTCACTGCCGTTTAACCATTAGCTGTCCAAACTGAAGAGATAGGAGGGCCGTGAAGGATCACGTAGAGAGCAACTTCTCCCTCTACCAATCAAACAGACGACCCACAGGGATGTCTAGACCGTGGCTGCTCTCCGTCCTCCCTCTCCGCTTTTCTACTGCATTACATCAGATTACTGTATCATAGCGCTATTTCTCTTAATGCTCCCTGCACTGTAAAATCATCACTACAGTCTTTTATCTAATCCCGACCTAAAGTGATTTCTTTCCCGCTCGTAATTGAAAATTATGTTCTTAAATGACTCGTTAAGCGTTGCACATTTTCTCCCACACACTGAAAGCATTTTCCTCCTTTTTTTTTTTTTTTTGACAGTCACATTAAGAGAAGTTAATGTGTCGTGTGCATTCGAAGCATCTACACTCAGTGGAGGCAATTTCAAAACGGTCACAGGCCGGGGAAATGTGCACCCCTGGCTGCGCCCAGCAAACAGCGCTCACACCTCCACAACAATTTGGTTTGGGCTTTTTTTTCTGGTTTATTTCTGTTTGCCTCTTTCACCCACGGTGGCACAGCGAGGACAACTGCTTGTAGCTTTTCTTGCTCTCTGGCAGGCCAGTGTGCGCTACCAGCTATGATGATTTCCAAGCCAGGGAAGATGAGAAAATAAATTAGCATTCGGCTCCAGGCTGCGCCACAATCATGGTGGAGCATCTCCAAAGAGAAGCACAAGCACCCACATTTAAAATAGAATATTAATAAAGTGTAGTAATGATTCACCAGTGACTCGTCCCCTTCCCTCTCGCGCCACCTCTGCTCCCTCAAAGGCAACCCCGTCCGCTCAAACGCACGAGAAACGGTTGGTATCATAGCATACGAGGGGGGGAAAAACATTCAACATTAAGCTTGCTACTCGCCTCAATGAGCCCATGAATTTTTTATAAACTGTCCCCAGAGGTTCATAAACACTGAGCGAGAGAGCAGGAAAGACTGAGTGAGCGACAGAGACAGGAATCGAGGGCTGGGGGTCGGGGGTCCCTCTCGGGGTCCTCACTCGATGATTTTCTTGCATCACGCGCGCATGGACACCTGCTGGGGCCGAACTTACAGGGAGGTGGCAGCGCTAGCTTCATAGCAGCTGTAAACAAGGCTGCGTCACTCGGTGTTTTTCAGCGTTTAGAGCTGACCCCGGCTTCCATTTGCCCTACTTTATGATTACCATAAACGCCTGGATTGCCTACATAAAATGTGGAGTGGAGACAAGGGCCTCCGCTTCCATTAGTGGCCGCTTTTTACTGGAAGGGCCAAGTGTGTCCCCAGGGTAAGGCCAAAACTCTCACTGTCCTCTGCAGTCTGTCAAATAGACTGTAATCAAGGACTGGGCTAAGTGGAACGCTACACTGATGGTGAGGTTCATAAAAAGATTATTCATAGACAATACTTTGAGTGTGTGGTAATCGGGTGGGGGGGGTGTTTTGGCACAAAAGAGATAATCTTTGAAAAATTAAAGCTCAATCAGTGAAAACCGAGGTGTCTTTTGCTAAATTCTTGAATTCCCTGCAGCCGATCAGCAGCTGCAGAATGCTCTGATTTCTAGAGATTAGTGGGGGGTTTGCCTAAACATAAAAAAAAACAAAAACAAGGATATTTTTATCAATTTCTATATAACCATCTCTATGGTTAACCTTCAAAGACAAACTTAAATCAAAAATAATAGTCACAAACACCCCAAAGATGCATGAACATCTTTTGAATCAGGAGACCTAGTCAAAGTAATAACATTAAAGCATGGAAGCTCCACAGTCCATTGCAATCCGTGCCTCATAGACATTTCAGGTCATTTAATCACTTGGGAGTATGAGTCCAACTCCGTTTTAATATCAGCAATTGTGCAGAAATGTCCAGACGGTGCATCGGGTTGTAAGGTCTTGCTGAGACAGTGCATATAATAAAATTGCCACGTCTTATTCAGGGATTTGATTTCCAATTTGATCTCATCCCGTTTGTGTAGAGAAAGCAACTTTTTCCTTATACGAATAACTATAAATATGGAAATCCAAAACAATAATTCAAAGGTCGCGCTGCATACAAATTTGCGAGTGGCTTAAAAAAAAAAAGAAGAATGCATTCAAAGGAGCCCGGTACAGCAAACCGCCATGATTAGCATCGACTGTGTAGAGAGATGCATTTGCCTTCTCTTTAAATGAAGAGATTAAAATGTGAAAGCAACTCCCATAGGAACTCAGGGGAAAGCAGCACAATAATATATGCACGGGGGGGAAAAAAAATCTATTATGAGCATGATGACAAGAGATCAATGTTGCCTCTTATTCCCAGTGACAGCCTGAAACTAATATACTCATTAGCGTTAATGCCACCGTGATATAAATTGAATGGGCTTTATTTTTAATAGTTCTGCCACTGTCTGTATCGGTTAAAGAGTGGTATTCTCTGAGCTCCGGTCCGGCATGTGTCCTTGGGCATCAGTGGCTAACAGTGGGGTGAAATTGGATAGCTATTGTGAAAATTGTGCAGGGAATTGTGCTATAGCGTGCACCTCAAAAATACCTCGATTCTGCTCTGCTGTGTTCTCACTTAGAATTGCTGTAGCTGGATGGTCGCGTGTCGGGAGAGCCAGAGGAACGTCTCATTCGACGATGATGCTGCCGATGTTGATACAGATGTTCAGTTCAGTTCATTGCCAAATCTGAAGATTGATTACATTTATCTTTATATTTCTTTTTTTTTTATTTTAACAATAATACAATAGTCCTTGAGCTGCTTTTTTCCAGGACAATACATTGTATTTTTCAGTAATGATCAAAGTATGGCTTCAGTATATGAGGGACCGAGTCTTCTAAATATTGTATTTATTGGCTTTATTTCTTTACTTAACAGTCCAGTTTGAGAAGCTTAGTTAATGTATCCATCCTAGCAATTAGCGAGCTTAAAACACCTGTCCTATTAGGAGAGCTCAGCAGCTGTCAGCTATATACAGCTATAAATGTGTGTGTGTGTGTGTGTGTGTGTGTGTGTGTGTGTATGTAACATCTACTTTGATTCGATGCCATCTAGTTCAACCAAAATCCCTTTCCTTTTTGTTGCGACATCATTAACGTGCTTACCTGGACATTAAAGGTCCCACATTGTAAAAAGTCAGTCAATCTCCTTTTGATTACACAGCGGGTCCGGGTGCTGTGACGCATCAAACGTATCAAAATGCTCAGCCCACGCAGAATGCAACACAGGACCCGTACTCAGAATCTGTGGCTCGGCTGCAATAGCACCGGCACAGCTGATGCAGGAACATGGTGGACGGTGCCGGCACAGGCCTGTCAGAGCTGGCCAATCAGAGCAGACTGGCCTTGAAGTGACAGAGCGTTCAGACAGAGGTGAACAGTGGTGCTGCAGCAATAGAAAATACTGAAATATACAGAGTTTCTCTTAAATATCAAAGCATGTTACCATTTTCTAGCAGACACCGAAACTGAAAGTATGAATCTAAAGTGAACATCATATGGGACCTTTTTAAAAGTGGGTAAATTCTTCCTCCGTTAACACATCTGTTGCTTTTTTTTTAACCCTATCATGTGTCATCACATGAGCATTTGCTCATTGTAAGTCACGTGAAGCATAACATGTGGTCCAAAGGAGTGTTGGGAGGGGGAAAGAAACACTGCTGGAAGGGGAAACCGCTAAGCTGCCGAGGCTGGGAAGTTTTTCACAGCTGCTGCCGGCTAACAGAGACAACAAAGCCAGGAGCCGGGATTAAACAGTGTGTGCCACGTACCAGAGCTGACTTCTAATGAGTGAATGCAATTTCCTGCATTTCTGAGATATGCATTTGTAATATAATGGTCAGTACGCTGCATCATTAGCGATGAGCCGTCACGATTGTGGCCAGTTCTGAACATAACCAGCAACTGATGTGATTTACTGTACACTTCAGGGGCAACATTTCTAATGAGCTCCCTTCATTTATACTTGCTCAGCTGGAAGTTTTGTGAACCATCTATTATTTTAATAGACATCCAATGATAATTAGGCTTATAATTAGAAATGAGGCACAGATCAGAGGAGCGAGTATGAAAAGTCAGAAATAAAGTGGTTGGAGAAGTACTCAGATCCTTTTACTTGCAGCAGCGTTGTATAACTTTTTAACCCTAATATAACAGCTTCAAAATGACTTTAATGGTACAGCGTCTTGTAATAAGGTGGATGGTGTCTCCGTCTCAGCCACTCCGCCTCCCATCACTTGTTCCTGCAATATGTAGCTTCCGTGAGAGGGCCGGATCACAGCGCTACACACATGTTTACGTCAAGATGTACGTTTTCAACATCGTTTTATGATGTAAAGACTTTTGTTTGTAGGTAGCACTTACATTACGTCTGACAAACAGTGTTGCGCTCTGAAACTGTGGGGAGGGGGGCCGCCAAATTACACAAAATGCCAATTTCTACATATTATTGCTTTAAGTAAAAGTAGCCACATTTTAGCGTAGAAATACCAGGTAACCATAATCTTACGTAAAACAGCAAATTCTTAAAATCAAAATCCACTCAAAGAACCCAAAGTAAAAGCGCTTTGTATGCAGTATGGTCCATTTCAGAATCATATATTGTATTACTGTATCACAAATAATGAATGTTCATCGCTTTAATGTCGCAGCTGGATAAGGTGGAGCTCATTTGAATTACTTTATTTACTGCTTTTTTGCATTTCGGTTTTGAGCAAGTTTGGCTTTTGTATTTAGACCTTTACTTTGAGAAACTTCCCTGAAGTTAGTGCAAGTGGCCGCTCAGACCCGTGACCCTGCGGCTCTGTCTCAGGCCGACCCAAGAACAAATAGTCCATAGTCACACCTTCCGACAGAGAAAAAGCATGTCACCAGATCCCACCGCTGGTTCGGTTACACAGGGCCGGCTTACAGATCGATACGAGCCTGCCAATGACAATGTCTGTGTTAATGCCTCAGCCCGCTGCTGCATTCTCCCCCACAGAGCCACTTTTTTTTTGGCAATCCCTCCTTCTAATTACATATGCATTCTTTGTTTTCTCTCTGTCCATTCTCTGCGACGAGCTTCCAACAAGGGCTAAAATGCCTTCATTCCCTCATTTCACTAACTGCCAAGGAATTGATGAAATATTCTTTCAGTTATGCAGAGGACGCCAAGTCTGAGTTTGGAGTGTGACGAGTGCTAATACTGAAATGAGGGGTTGCGTAATTGTGCGCTTCCCGCTGCATCGCAATCATGTGCTTATGCTTGACTAATAGCGGCTGTGTGCAAGGCAGCCACCTCGTACCTGGGCCTGCGCAGACGGACCCGGAGAGGGGATGGATGGAGGGAGGGCGGAGGAATTAAGAACAAAAGAATGATGGAGGACGCGTGAGGGGAGACAGAAGGGGAACAAAGACGAGACAAGAAAGAGGAAGGAATGTATTTCTGTGGGTATGAATTATTCAGCCGTCTCCGTGAAACAACCCCATGATTGGTGCTGTTGTGCTCTTGCATCTTCAATTCTGACTTTTTATATATTTTCTTTTTTTACTTGAAATATGCAATATGATTTAATCTTTTACGGACTGGTTATGTTTCATGACCCCAAAGCAAGAAATGAAAGTCCTTGTAGAAATAAAAGCACGTTGTCACGACCCAATGTGTGCGATGTTGGAGGGACGGGAGCCGCGGTTTAAAACCCAATAAAGCGGATGATGCAATAATAATAATCTCAGCTGTTTGATCTGCGATCGCACTCGAAAAAAACGCCTTTAATGTTGTTAGTCGAGTGCAGTGATTGACAGGTGGGGTCTTTGCAGTCGGCCCTTTGATCAGCAGCAGGTTGACAAGGTGAAACACACCCCGATCGTCCCCGCCACGGTTGCTGTGCTGCAAATACACCCGCGTCATTTTGGTTTCTATGGTTTCCGTTTCATCCCGAGACGAACTAATCAAATATTGAGTATTTTGCCGTTTTTGTGTTCTGTGTATTATGATCCAAACCCGGGTTCTGCGCTCCAGCTCATGCATTTTATCAATATCAAAAACAGTAGGGAACGAAGTGAAGGAAAATCACTCTGCCACAAAGCCTTCAGCTCTCCACTGTTGCATCCAGCGGGCTTTGTGTTCACCACCTCAGCTCAGCCAGTGTTTGTCTAACAGAGCTCTGCAAGCAGTGGAGGAATTGTGTGTTAGGCTGCCGCGCGTGCGCGTTTGTGTGCTTCGGTACGCGCTTGATTTCTCGGCGAAATCGCATTTATTCCAAATAAACACAGACTTTAAAATTAAAAGGCTCATGAATGCCTCCTTTGTTAATGTAATGATAAGGGAACGTGCTGTATGCACTGCGTGTTTTGGAGCTAATGAATATGGTGTAAGCATGAGGTGTACACTCTCAGCAGGAGGAGTTTCAAGTGAGGTTTAATAACGGCCAATCACTCCAGCTCCTGTCATCGCCTTTAAACGCTGCAGACGGCTCCCTAATGGGCCAAGAGGAGAGTCCGGGCCGGCTTCTCCCGAGATGAAAGTCCCCCTGTCACACGGCACGCATGTACAGTACAGTAGAGCTAAATTAGTGCACGGACGAGGAAAGTAATTGGCAACTATTTTGAAGAACGATTAATCATTTAAGTCAGTTTCCGGCAAAAATGCAACACAGTCCCCAGTTGCGGCTTCTCAGTTGTCAAGATATGCTGCTTTCTGGCTGTCCTGTGTGACAGTTAAAGAAGTACGTCATGGCTAGAAAGATGGCCCTTGCATAACACTGTCTCTGCAGTAGAGAGACATACACATTTTTTAAAATTATTGCAACGTGACAAGAGAAAACGGGGAAAAGGGACTGTGATATTATTTCTTTGCCTAAAAGGTTGAAAACCTACAATGACCAGAATGCACTGCACCACACGGGATAAATAAACACTCCCGCTAATGGATGACAAGTGGCTGCATCTCTCTTTCGACATCCGACTATGCTCTTTGTCCCCGTGGATGCAGACTTACAAAATGCGGAACAACAGTCTGCCAGCCGACATGTTCTGGCAGAATCTTTCCAGCTAGTAGTGAGGGGCTCTGGGTGCAGGCGAGACGAGACTGTAGTGCTATAAAGCTGGGTTTCGACTGTTTGTTGGACAGACCGAGCGATGTAACGACACCAGTTTGAAGTGCGACATGCTTCTTTTTTTCCGACAGACATTATAAAGAGCGGCTTCACTTCAATTCTAATCCATCATCCATCATCGTGCTACGTGAAAATGTCAGTTGCACAACTGCAAATTCTGATTTCTGTGAAAAAAGCCAATCACTTGTCCTTTGACATCATATTACTTTCACACAAAAACATGTGAGAATGTGGAATTTACATGTGAAGAAACACATTTCCCATCATTTCATGAGCCATTTGTGTTCCACGTGTGAAAAAAATGTGTAAATGTAAATTTCACATGTGGGAATTTGTCATTCATATGTGACGTTTTTCTTTTTCGCACGTTAAGATTTTAGTTCACATGTGAAAACAGCCAATCAGATCACATATATTCTCCAGACATGCTCATAAGGGCCAGTGAATGCATGTTTTAGCCTGTTTTTAGCCTACGCAGTAGCATGTAGTACAGTACAACGCATCTCTCGGTTGGGCTATCTTTGGTTATATTTCAGCACATTTACATACTTTGAATAATACAACTGCTGCAAACCAGTCCCGTAGCTCCTGCTTCTCAGCGTGTTCCCTTTGAAAACAGACTTGCACATTCACTTTCTTTGCGTTTGCCAATTTTGCACCCGCAAGAAAAAACCCAACACTGGAAGTACGGCTATCATCTCAGCTGCACTTACCCTGCAAATATGTTTATGGCATAGACGCATAATGGCGTACAGGTGTTGAGCATGCGAACACTGTATGGACTCCATTACTGGAGCAAAGGGCTCGTGTCTGGAGAGCTTCTTGTGCTGAGGTAGAAAGAGCCGAGCTGAAACAGCTGATTCCTCTCAGTCGATTGGCAAAGCAGAGAAAGTGGGCCAGCGGTTGTATAAAGAAGAGAGGGGAGGAAGGGGACATACAGAGGGAGAGATCATAGACTGAAACACACACACACACACACGCACACGCACACACACACTGCTTCAAACCAGAATTTTTACATTCACCATACAAAGCCTAGTTAATTCTACAGTTGGACTGCACGTACCTGTACTTCAACATTAATGATGATGTTATGGTCGAGTTTTAGAGACTCCTAAAGATTAAAGACTTTCTTTGTAGCTCTGCAGATTCTGTGTACCACCTGCTGGCAATCTCTCTGCGAGCTCATTTTTTCGGGAGCTTCTCATTAAATTTCTGAATGCTTGAAGGAAGTCGGATTTTTCTATTCTCTCCATCTGTATTTTTTGTCCGTACGGGATGAAGTGCAAAATAAGTTTTTTTTCTCTCGCCTCCCTCATTGCTCCTGACGTCAGTCTCCGCTCTGCTTTGCTCTGTCTTTCTCGGGCGCAGTTTGCTGAGAAAGCAACACATGCATACATCAGCTATCTAATCTATCTCCTCTGAATTTGTCAACACAGCGACTCCCCGTGCCAGCTGAGGAGGCGGGCATAATTTGACTTAATCTCTCCTTTAGCTTTTCGTTGTCGATGCCGTCGCCAGAGAGCGAGAACAGAGTCAAGTCGAGGGTGGCGGTGGGGCGGCAGGTGTCGGAAAGGTCACTGCCGCACCATCAGCTACGGCGAGTGTAGGAGGGAGTGATAAATAAAGAAATAGATAAATAAAAATAGGCCCAGGTTGTTAGCAGCGTAATGAGACAGCTGCGCCCATCAGCAATCGATGAGCTCCAGAGACAGTAATCACTACGGCTTCCTTTACAGTGTTTTAATTGGATGTCAGTCATCTACCCTCGTCGAGCGGCTCCGTGCGCTTGTGTGAGGAAGACCAAATGATCTGTGAGCCCGTGCCCCTCGGTCTGCTGTATCGTTACATAATGTGTCCTTTGCATATCTGAATACTGGCATGTGCACTGCGGTGTGTATCAGCCTGCGTGTGGCAGCGCTCACCAGTCATTAGCATTGATTTTTCCGGGAGGGGGCCCTTTCTTTCTCTCTCTCTCTCTCCCCCGGTGTCCGTCTCTCAGCACGCCTCTCCCCCTCGTCCTCCCCCCATTGCTCTCTTGCGTGCAAATAGCTGTAATTTCGCTCTCACGGTTCTTGGCCACCACGGGCTCTGGCCTCCTGCAGTGTAAAAGATGGCAGTCATCGATCGGGGCATCTGGACGCCGCCCCTCCCCCCCCCCGTCCTCCTATGCTGAAGGATCCCTGTGTCGATGGGAATCTCAGGTAAGTTACGAGCGCGCCTGCACGGCTTCCAATTAACTAACAGACTCGCTGCCAGCCAGCCAGCGCCTCCCTCCTTCCCTCCCGACGCATTTGTCAGCTGTTTGCATTGAGCCGCACAGCCACACTTAGTTACCGCAGGCCTTTTAGAACCATCAGATGCAGACTTAAGTGTTGTCAAGCGGTAGCAGCTATACGTGAAGAGGGAGGGCGAGCTTTTGTATGTATGTCACAAGTGAGGTGTTTTCGGCGAGGAAGTGACTACTCGGCGGCGGGCCCTAGTTTCCATTTCTCAAAAAAACACCTCTTTCACCTTGGATGGCGATTATCATTCACAACCACCGTGACGGTATAATCATAAAAAAATAATTGTCTGGCCTTTTTCTATGGAACAGCCCATCATAGATGCACAGCCTATTGCTTTAGACGTGATTGCTCAGGAGTAATCGGGCTCATAACCAGTCTCACCTAGACAGGGTACCATTTCCTGCAAAGTCACTGGGTGGAAGAAATAATACTCTATATGTGATTGTCCCTGCTGAGCACAAATCCCAGTTGCTGTTTCTGTGCTGCCTGACAAAGTCATTATTTGAAGTCAGCGTTGATTAAATATTGAGTGACATGACAGCGCTGTATTGAATCAAGTTCATTATGTTAGACACCGCCTCTGTGCCTGTGTCTCTCTGCTCTGAACACTGTTGCATCGGTGCTCACTAGCCCCGCCCTAGTCAGATAGCCAATCACAGCCATCGAGGAAACATTGGCTTGTTAAATCATATCATGTCCTCTCTGGAGAATAAGTGCCTAAAATGGCTATTGAATCGAAATA
>OMLP01013478.1:0-16213 GCA_900302685.1 Spondyliosoma cantharus
CTCGTATGCTGGAGTAAGATTAAGCAAAGACTTTATTAAGAATGCAGCCCCCCTTCATTAATATTATTATTCTGTACTTACAAAACGTGACGAGTTGTCATTTTTCACCGTCTTAGCGTTCCCAAAAGACTCAAGGATGGGATTGGCTTGTAAAAGCTGACGTTCCAATTCCCCCTGAAAAAACAAGAAGGCATTAAAGCAGTTCTTTGTCACATGAAAGACCAACAAACAAACATGAGATAGTTGTGAAACTCCAATTTTCTCTGACAACTGAAAAAACAAACAAGCAAAAAAAAAAACATAAACTTGCAGACAAAGACGGCAGACATCTGAAAACCTGTCGTGTTTTTTAATAGAAAGACCTCACATTCATTATCACTGTGCATGTACTGAACAAATAAAGCCAGAGAGAAGATGATGACAGCAAGTGTGAAAGTCATACTTCTAAAAAGCTTGTATTTTATTTTGAGAATAAAATTCAAACACAATTTCCATGCCCAGGCACAACAATATATGTGAATATTTAGATTGATGGGAATTGAGTAAATTAAGCCCTTAATCATCATGATAATACTGATGTGTATGGTTATAAATATTGTAACAACTTTGTGGGGTTTTTGTATGATGGTGGATAACTTGTTCAAGGTTCAGGGGCTCTTATTTTCCCGGTGTTGTTCTGTAGTTGTCCACAAATTCAAATAAGCTAAATTACTTAATTATTTTCCTGAGAGTTCTAAGTTTTCCAAAACTGAAGCCGAATTTAAAATTTCTAAGGAGGCAATGCGAGCTTCTAAGTTAGTCTCATCTCAGACAATGTGACCACCACCATTTGAAAATCAGTATGCTCTAAAGGTCATTATATCACTTCTT
Source organism: Spondyliosoma cantharus (assembly GCA_900302685.1). Classification (NCBI taxonomy): domain Eukaryota; kingdom Metazoa; phylum Chordata; class Actinopteri; order Spariformes; family Sparidae; genus Spondyliosoma; species Spondyliosoma cantharus. The sequence continues at coordinate 871 of OMLP01013478.1, forward strand.
AATCATCAAAGTATTCGAAATATTTAAGGGGAAATCCTTGCTGTAGATCAGTGAATGAATTGAATTGCTTTGATCAGCGCCTGAACATTTAGTTGTTTGACAAAAAATTACATTTAATAATTTCAGTCATTTATCAAGCAGAAATGCCACTTTCTTTCCTGTTATTTTTATTATTATTTTTTTTTTTTTTACATGTTTGGCATCTTTTCTTTGTTTTACGACATTGAAAATTAAATATTTCTGGGTTTTGAACAAAGCCACCTTTTTGATGACTAAGCATTGGCTTTATGTTTTATAGATTTATCGTGTGATCACAATTTAGAAATCAAAACACTGAAAGCATTAGCTCTTGGCAGTGGACTTAAGGCTTTTGAATGTTTTTGTATTTTTGCAAGCACATAAAATAAAACACAATTCTGTAAACATGTGGGTCATAAAACCTTCCACAACCCGGTTAAATCCATTTGAGAACTTTTATCTTTGAACTTCCAAGACCCTGAGGCCTGCGCTGGCTGATTAAGGACTAATGATGAGTCACGTTGCTTGATATTGATTGAGAGAACATTTATGGGTGAAAAAAAGGCTTTTTATGTGATAAAAGCCAGACATCATGTCAGGAAGAATGTGTCCACAACACACAAAAGAAACACTTTTTTTTTTTGTCATCCTGAATAAATAAATGAGCGATGTTTGGACAGGTGGCCAGCTTGGTTTCCATCAAAGCCACATTGTGGGCTTTGTCATGACCAGAGAATCCGAAATGGAGGAGAGAAAAACAATTTCTTCCGCAAGGTTAATTCTCTTCTTGTGCTTGAGTGGAATATTTTCCCATTACGTAAAAAATAGCTGGAGGTTTGAGGAGGACATTTTCCACAAAAAGGAACTCTGAGATGAGGAATCAGCATTACTCTCAGGATGTGAGACATGTAATGTGATCTTTGGACGGAGAGCCTGATGGGCTGCTTTTAATTGAGTTTCTGAACAGCTGAAATGAAGCAGGGCTGAACTGGATAAGCCTGGTCCCTTTCCAGCTATCAAGGCAGTGGCAAAGCCCGCAGAGAGCAGAGGATTGAAGCCTTTGTTTCTATATAAACACAGGCCTCGGGTGCAACTTGGTAGTTAAAATTGTTACTGGCAACCTCAACCCATATGTGTGGTCTGCTGTGCGCATAAGAAACAAAGAGTAGATTACAAACACCAGCGGGGGGCCAATTTTGTAGCATTAGAAGTTGACCCACATTCCCGTTGCAAAGTGAGCATGTCAGACATTTGACAGCCAACATAGCCGACTCCTCTACTTGAGACGGCCATTCATTGTGTAGCTGTGATAAAAATTAAACCGAGACGTCTCAAAGCTACCGAGAGGTTCTTTATCAGTCACTACAAATACATCCAGCCAGTCATTTTGAAACTCATCATCTCCTTCAAACTAATTATCTTTTAAACTTTTCTGCCCTTTAAAAGTCAAAGCTACAAGTTCTCTTATCAAAGTGCACTCTGTTTGGCAGGCCATGCAGCAGTACTTTAGGACGGATTGAGTAGAGTCAAAGAGGATAAGTCAAGACTGTTGAATTAAATCTTATGAGGCCAGTGGTTGTGGATGTGTATTCACAGCTGGACATCTGTGGCCAGACAAATACATAAAAAGTTGCTCTGTTCATGAGCAAGAAAAAGGAAAACACTCTTGGAAAATGTCTCACAGTATTTAAATCTGGACAAGAACAAGCCAGTGTGGGGCACTCATATGGACTCATATGGACCAACAAAGCTTTTAGACTGAATTTAATGTTCAACAAATATTTAGTTAAGTTAATACCACTGTCATATCACAATAAATGTGAGGCATACTGATGGTTTGTTGTTGTGGACAACAACAACAACAACAACAACAACAAACAGCTAGATGATTTGTTCTGATTCTTAAGTCTGTGATAGTGCTTGTTTAGACTTATAGTCAGCAGATAATTGAGTCAGCTGGACACTGATCCCTTTGGCCGACAAGAATCAAACTTGAAACTAGGGTTGGGCATTATATACAATATATATATATCATTATGATAATTAAAAAAAACAGTATATCGTCTATCCTGATATGGTATAAGTCTTGTCTTTTTCTGGTTTTAACATGATAGTAACCCAATGTCATTTTCTGAACTTGCAAGACTGTTCTACTTGTTCTAGTACTTGCCTTTACCCTTTTAGTCATTATATCCCCATAGCTGATGATTATTCAATTAGATTTATCTCAGTATGTTAAGATTTTGAGAGAGTATCAATGCTCATCAAAATAATATTGTCACAATATCAATATTGATTGGTATTTAGTAAGAAATATCATGATATCTGATTTTGTAACCCAGTTTTGCATTTATGAAGTGCTTTTAGAGAGAATTAAAAATAAAGAGGTGTATATTGTATATCATGATATGGCCAAAAAATATTCTGATATTATTTTAATTGCCATATCGCCCAGCCGTACTAGAAACCTTAGCTGAAACACGTCAACAGGTTGATTTTTTTTTTTCTTTCAGGTGAGACAGAGTGAAATAAATTAGACAGTAGATGCAATTTTAATAACCTGCTTCATTATACAGGCAAATAAATAAGATGTGATCATCAACTTCATGGTTGCCCATTAGTTTTTAGAATAGATTAGAGCAATGATTGAGTTCTATGAGAGGAGATGTCCTCACACTGTAGATAATGTAAATGTCTGAACGATTCAAATTACTCAGTGAGGACAGGAAGAACAGATCATGCAAAGCAAAACTACAGCAGGTGGATTAAGGTGGATGAAAAGCATCTACTGCCCACCATCAGGAAATGTCAAAGAGTTAATATTCAGCTGTAGTCGGTGGTAACAGAGTGGGTAAAGCACCCCGTTTATATACTAAAAGTGAGGTGAGATAGGTGAAAAACTACATACTACTCACATAAAACAGGGCTCCACTCTGTAGGATACGGGGAGATTCAATTGTTATTATGGAAAATAATAAATTGCATTAATGTCATGGATACAAATGAACCTGTTGTTCACACTAAACATTTTTAAAATTAGGCATTAGCAAAAGAACCTACAGCAGTCTGTGGATGGAATTAGACACAGGTGTTATTATAATACTTTTGTAAGCCTAACCCTATCTGCTCTAGATTAAAAGACAGTTCATCATTTGTACCATGCACCTCAGGTATACTGTAATTCAGTCACGGGTTAGGTGGCTACAAGAACTATGTGACCAAGACTGAAACTTATTCTTATGGATGTCCTCAACAGATACTACTACTAAGCAAGACAGGTGTGGTCACCATTTTAACTTACAACAATCTAAAACACAGATAAGATACAGGCCTAACTATAAAACAAAACAATAGACATTTTCAATTATTATTGCAGCCAAGTGGCTACATTTCATACAGCAAATGAGACAGGAAAGGCTCCACATGTGGCTACCACAACAAATAAAAACAACATGCATGTGACTGAGTGAATGTTTTGAGTGTGAATCAAAACAGCAAGTGAATTTACAATAATGGACATATGAACAAAGTCATTCACATAAAACACAATAATCATGCAGGTTTTATAATTTACTTACAACTGCATTTTGTGCCTGACAGATAGAGAAAATGTAAATGCTAAATATGCTGTTTTATCTGTATTTTGACTTAATACATTACATTAAAAGGGACCTTTTATGCGTTTTTGTTCGTTTTTTTCCTTTCCTTCGGTGTGTTACATAGGCTCATGAGCATGTAAAAGTTAGAGAGGTCAAAGTCTGCACCAACAGAGGCTCCTCTCTCCCACAGAATACACTGCTCCTGAGACGCCTTATTAGTAGTCCCACCTTTAATGCAATGACGTCACACTATGTCACCATGTCAAACATTTGCATAATTTATGTTTGGCCTGTAAGAATTACCCTGCACAGATGCTCTGGTGTTGTTGGCAGTGCTGGCTCAGGTGCCTGTGAGCTGACCAATCAGAACAGACAAGGTATACAGGAGGGGGGCCTTAAAGACTGTTTCAGACTGAGTGGGAATACAGTGCTGCTGCACTGGACACTCTGAGAAAACAAAGTAAACCTATTCTAATAGTGACCCAAAATGAAATTATGAACCTGAAAATGAGCATAATATGTCTCCTTTAAGTGTCAAGTGTTAGTTCTGATGTCTTTGAACTTACTTACACCATTTGATGAGCCCTTAATGAGCTCAAGTCACACAGATATTCTATGAGCCCATTTAACAGAATTTTAAGTTTGTCTGAAAGGAAAGTGTGAGTGTAGCATGCACATCAACATGGTGTAGAAGAAAGTGTAAAGACTTGCCTGTGGTTTCACTGGTTTTGGTGATTCTGGCTGTTTGTTACACAAAAACAAATGCAAATTGTTAGATTGTGTGCGCACAATTCTACAGGTACTGATATGTATACTTACACTAATACTATTGTAATAATCAGCACATCTTGGTAATGTGTGACTTTACTATTATCTCAACAAGTACCACAACAATCACCTCAAGCAAACTGCTCATTACTTATTTCTAATTAAAGAATTAAACAAAGGTCAAAGAATAACCTTGTCTTAAGCACACAAAGATATTTTTCATGCAAATCCAACATTAAAAAAAAAGTTAAAAGTTAGTATTTTAACAGATTTCTATGGGCTCATTCAGTTAAGGCTTTGCTGACCTAAAGCAGAAAAATGAGAAAGGAGAATACTCACAGGAATGTTGTGGTCTTTTCTTCCTTTGTGGGAGGAGGCAACATGTGCCAGGTACTGAATGACCTTTTTTGTGTTTTCCGTCTTGCCAGCTCCTGACTCACCTCTGAGATGAAAAAAGACGATGCACACAAACAACAGACATCCTCAGAAAAGTGTGGGAAACACTAAACTAAATTTAACATGTCCACCATAGTCACTCTGTGACCTCAAACAACTGGATCAATACAGCTAAAACATGCTGTGGTCCTTAAGATGTACAGATCTGCACGTCTAGAAACAAATGTAATTTTAAGACTCAAAGTCAAAAACACATTGGTGTATATCTGATTATGTGTGTCTTTCTCTGCAGTACTATTCGAGAGTCAGTCCAGTTTCGGCCTGTGGCTGCTGACTTGTGGATGTGTAGCCTGCTTTTCACTGCTCTGTCAAACAGTGGTATGAGAAATCTTCTCAAGTCCTCCAAGCCGTGCAAAAACTTTGGGGGACGCAGTTTACATTTAGAGCACACTTGAGGTTTTACAGTAAGTGCACATTTTCCTACACCAAGTATGCACAAAATATTGTTTTGCTCTCAGATTGAATGTGATGTGGCTGAGAGTAAAGATGGGGAGAGCGGTATGTGAGCCCTCGTTGGCTACTGTGAACAGAGGATAATCATGGAGGGATTATGTCAATGTCTCTGTTGTCGGCCTTGGACTGCAGGGTGTTACATTCCTTAGCTCCCCCTTTTCAGCTATTTAAACAGGAGTGCTGACTTAATTATTTCTTGTGAGGCTTCTACATTTTATGTCCATATTTAGTGTTTGAATCTTTCTTACTAGTCTGTAAGAGGCCCTTGATAATCAGCTGAATCTATATTTCAATGTTTGTATGTACGTGTGTTTGATTGGGCTGCAACTAATAATGAGTTTCATTATAGATTACATTTTTTTTTATTATTATTTATTTAATCAATCATTTTGTCGACTGAATGTCAAAAGATTGTGAAAAATGCTTATCACAATTTCCAAGAGCCAAAAGTCTCTCTTCTTTCGATTAGCTAATCGACTGATTGGGAAATCCCTGCAGCTCTAGTGTGCAAGAATGAATAAATCCTTCTTTGCCCAGCACAGCAACACAATTCAGTACGAAAACTATGTAAGAAATGCAAGCTAATGCTAAAACTAATCTATTTTACTGAGGGGTGAAGGGTGACAGTTCACATCTACAGTATGTGAGCGCTGTTACTCCAAAAATAATTTGAAATATAAGACACCATTCAAAAATGTGAACGGATTAAATATTCCATTTGTAATGACTGTTTATGAGTTGACTATATGGATTCCATTCAAATTAATTTGATATATGTGCGAGATTGCATTTGTTCAAACTTCATTATTTATTTTTTTTAAGTGACGGATGAGATATGTTTCAGACTTTCTTTGTGGTATTGTTGTATTAGTAGTTAATTATTTATTTAGCATACAAAATAAGTATTTTTGACCATGTGTATATGGAATAGTCAAAATAGCACGAACAACTCACAATCCAGCCTGCATGAGACTGGATTGGGCTTCTGCATAACTCATGTCTGACACCCTGTCTGGCATTTTCTTTGACGACATTCCTGTCATCTGCAGACACTTGTCACTGAGATGACGCCTGAGGGCTGTGCAGCACAAATGTCAAGCATTTCTCAGACCCACATTTCTCCCTTTCTCACAAGCAGTGACAGCCTGGTCAATGTCACTGAGACATGATGTAAAATAGCCGTCAAGGCCCCAGAGGCAACTGGTTCACTTCACCTCTCATGAACTTGTGTAATTACCAGTAAGTACATTATTGTCACTTTCAATTTCAATTAATTCAGACAAAAAGAAAAAAATGCCACAGGGAAATAAAGAGCAGCAAGTGATGTTTTGTTTTCCAGAATAACAAGCAGAAAGAGGACATGCAATATCTCAGCAATATAAGGCACAAAAGCTGCAATAACAACATTTTCAATAAAGGTCAAAAGTGTTTATATAAGATTGAAAAGATAAAGTAAAATGGATGCAGTAGTGGACTGAGCCTCTGTACTCACGTGCAAAGAATGGACTGGTCCTCTCGATCTATGGGAGACAAGAGGGGGGAAAGAATAATGTCAACCTCAGCAGTCAGTCTAAGATTCAGTCTCTACTGTGCTTTCACGTGGTTTGATTGACAACCTCGTCACCAAAACGTTGTGTCAAAAGTAAAGTCTTATCAGCAGATTGTCGATTTGAGGGTCAAAGTCAAGCTCTGTGTGCATGTGAGCGTGCCATTAATGTTTTAGATATCATGTTTTGCACAGCCTGAGAGTATTTTCTTTCATCAGATTCACAAAATTAGTCTTGTTGGGGAATATTTTTCAGTAGGCTCAGGCTTCACAGCATTTATCTCCTGGAATGAAATGTCAGAAATGCAGAGATGTGGCACTGTGAAGTCATACCTCTGCACAGGAGAGATAAGGCACTAGTAATGTCAGCTTTATATTGGTAACTACTGGGTGCTGAGACTTGGACTCGAGCCAGTAATCTCTGATTTTACAGTGAAGCATATGATAGAAATTCTATATGATCCAATTCAGAGAGGATACAGTTGACTAATTTACTAAAATTAAGTAAAATGCAAACACAATTCTCCAGTAACAGCAAACATAAATGTAGTTGATTTTGTGCGATGAAATGAATGGCAGCTAAATTACTGTAAAATTGTTTCAATATTATTTTCCACTGTGTAGGATCTAGCAGTGTGGTTGTAGATCGCATCCATATGAATACCCCTCTTCCCAAATTTCCTTATGGTAGAAATGTTACACGCTATCTCTAAAGCCAGTTTATGGTTTGTCCATTCTGGGCTTCTGTAGAAACATGGCAGTGTAACATGGTGGACTCCGTGGAAGAGGACCTGCTCCTCTACGGTAACAAAAACACAACTATTCTTAATTTTAGTGGATGATACACTGAAATTGTATGGAAATATGACGAAAACAGTAGGAAGCAGGAGATTTTACGGTTGAAAAATCAACTAGTCAGTGTCTATTGTAGACAAACTGTGTAATTGTGATACTGTTTCCAAATTACCTCAATCCTCTACATTTCTTGTTGTCTATATGATGATACCAATAGATCGAAGATAAGCAAATATGTGCCAGATTTGAATGAAGCCTAAACACTACATCTGTCATCTGTTTGGGACATACTAGATAAGCGATAGTATTGATCCCGCATAGTATTTCAGGTGCTACAGGAGCACAAGGACAGAAATACGTACAAATAAATAAAGACATTTTATAAATAATTATTTATATAAAATAAGAATAAATAGAGACTTGGAAGAGAAATTAAACTTAAATCCCAGGTAATAGCATTACACATACAGCACCAACAACACATGAACTAATAGTGCAAGAATGCAGACTACTATGGATGATCTCTCCAAATGTCAGCTAGATCAATAAAACAAACTGTGGTCAAGTTAGACTGAACAGCGTGATGGCACTAATAGTGATCCAATTCTTTTGTTGTCTAAAAATGTTAATGTGTGCTGTGCTGAGGGCAATTAGCACATGTAGTCATGTAGCAATAAAACATGACATCTATCTCCATTAACCTCAGAAGTATTCCAGTGTGGAATGTCTTGACAGCATGGAGTGAGATGGAACAGAATCATCTGGAGATCCTATAGGGGGAAATAATGGTGATGATGTCATGGGAAAACAGTACTTTATCTTCCTCCAGTGCCCCCCACAGCGATAGGGCCTCCTGTCCAGACACATGGCTGAGTGAGCAGCAAGAAGTCCAAAGATCAGATAAAAGCCATCAGACTATCTCCACTCACCACTAACTAAATGTTAATTCAGAGCTAAAACTTTGGCCCTGACGTGGCATCATGTCTCTGTCAATGACAGCTGCAAATATGTAAGATTTATTTAAGAGAACAATAGTAAGTATAAAATCTGTATTATTTGCCAAGATTATTCATTCATCTTCCAAAACACAATTATAGTAATACCACCAATACATGAAACCAAATAATATGGATTCAAACCCAAATACAAATATGCAGCTTTAATATATTTACAGGTTGGCTACACAGTTTAAGATAAATTGTGCATCCACCTCAATGGCCATTTCCTGTATCTCTCTTTGATGAGTAAATTCATCAAGTGGCCAGTTTTCAGAGGTCATTAATACTGTTACTGTATTGCACAGTCTACATGTTTGTTAATTGAAGCAGTCACTGGTGATTGGTGATTGGCCAGCTAATGTATTAGTATAATGACTTGGTAAGAAATCAATAACTCAAGGAGAGACACATCTTTCAGACTTTAAAAAGCCTGAGCAAGCCAATTCCAGCCAGAAAATTCACATTTAACCAGAGGTGTCCTTTTAGTTTCTAAAATTAAATTCAGTAGCTTACAAACAGCCTTAAAAAATAAGCCTGCCCTCAAGTTTGCCCTGAGCAAATGGTTGCAAAGCAACAAGTGCTTGCAGCTGAATTAACTTTGGATCTGAAGTGGTGCAACAGGCAGAAAAAGCAACACTGATAAAAATGTTTGTTCCTGAATCAGTGGATCCAACCCACTCAATGTCAGAATGATGGGCCATCAAAACCAGCTGAAATGATCTAATAGAGCAGCATTAAATGAGATGGAAAACTGCTGGATTAGAAAAGACGAAGTTCAGTATGGATTGGATTCCAGTAACAAGCTAACAAGATGATTAAAGTCACAGTGGTACAGGTGGTTGGAAGAGAGAGCTGATCATATAACCATGTGGAGCAGCAGAGCAGACTTGCAGAATGCTAATGGTCCACTCCTTCACTGTACTAATTCAGTTTAATATGGTTCATCTGAGGGCTCCCTGATCTAGGAAGCAAGAAGACCATTAAGTATTCTAACTTCCAGATCATTTTAAGACATGTAGGAACACTCACATGTATACAACATGCAGGTCAAGACCCACCAGAGGTTTCCAAGATTAATCAATTTTTCCCTAATTTACAGCACAAAGAAAGTGCGTTGAGGCATTGTTTTCCCTGGTCGCTTTCCACAGGTAACGGTGGAACGATTTGAATAACTGGAAACTCTACACTGCAAAAGAAAAAGCTGGAGGAATTCACTCGATGAAGAGTGCCACTGTTGTGTCAAAGTTCTGTTCTCTCGCTGACATGTGTTTTTATTCCATAGCACTGAAATCGAGATTTCTAGGTCAGTTGGGATTCTTACAGTTGTTTTTTGCCTTAGTCGGTAGCCAGACTGCTAGCAGTAACGCTGTGTTTGCGACAGTAGTGCCAATATGTCATATGTCATCTGCTTCCGTTGTGTTTGTGCCAAATTACTGTGGACAGTTGTATGGTCAGGGTCAATCGTGATAAATCAGTGTTTAGTTTTTTGACACTAAATTTAAAATTAATGTGTTATTCTGACAGAATCCAAGAAAATAAAAACCAGGATATGGTTGAACTGCTCACAACTCCTGTTGGCACTCAAGGCCATAACATGTGATGAGGGGTCACAAGTGAACGCTGCTCAAATTTGAGAGGTCACGAGCCAAAAATGTTAGGAGCATAGCTCCAGGCTGTGAATATTTCAAATCATTTTGTACATGTTGAGTCCCAAAGTGGATCGTTCTTCCAAAATGAAGGTTTCCTGGACTGAAGTGCTGACAGTGGGGTAAAATGATGGAATGTTATCTGACTGAGGACACAGCTGGATGGCTCATCAGGGACAACCTGGGTTTCCTGGCTTCGACCAGGAACTTCCTGCAGTTAAGCACTATAAGAAGGGGCCTCACACATATGCATGCAAGCACTCACACACACGACAGCTAACCCAGTCCTTAAGGATTTCTTGAGGTCCAACGTCAACTGCTGCACAAAGCATGACAGCACACATGCAAACACAGTCCCCCGTCAGCCCCCCACCTCCTTCTCATCTCTCTTTACACTCACACCCTTATCTGAATCAGACACAAACACAACGCCACTCAGAAAGCCGATGTCTCTTTTATCAAACTGGCTACAGACACAGTGGAAAGATATGATCCAGTCATTGTGAGACTGCTCACTTCCATTCACCAATTTGCCAGCACTGCTGCAACCTTAACAACCCCTCCAGACTGTAAAATACTGATTACTGGCAGAGGACTGTGTGTCTGTGCAGAACTACCCAAACATGGGCTGTTATTTTCGTAACATTGCTTGATAGTCATAAGGACTGTTTTGTGGGTTTCGCATGATTGGTAATGCTCTTGCCAGCTTCACATGACTCCAGTAGGCAGCGTGATGATTCCCCAAGGATGTAGTATAACGCTAGTCAAAGTAAAAGCTGAGGAGTCTGAATATCATTTAAAAATTTTAGTTCCAGACATTTTTGAGGGTACAAACATTGTTAGTTCTTAAAAATAGCAAGACTATAGAAAAGTTAAAACAAAGCAAATGATTGTCACCGTGTTTCAGACATACAGGTTCAATAGAGTTCATGGACATGCCAGAGGCTACACAGATATCAATAAAAGTAGTCCATACATAGAATAGGTCTGCATTAATAGAGAGTAAAATATTTGAGGATGTCTTGAGGCATTGACATAAAAACAGCAGCTCTGCATGTGGTGTTTCTCCCAGTAAGGAGAGAAGAGAAGGGGAGGGGGACTGATCTCAGCTCACGACAGTGAGCTCATTGTGAGACTGTGGCACGCTGGGCCCGGGCCAGTGTCTGCCACTGATGGCTAATGCCTGTATTTAGGAGTGGCAATGAAGTGCAAACACTCACCTCTGAAACCAGAGCTGCAAGCTAATCGAGCTGTTACTAAAAGTGTCACAGCAGGACAAAAACCCAAGAAAGCAACAGTGATGTTTATAGTAAAACACCTCTGCTGAATGTTCGGGGTAATGAAGACAAATCCATGAGCACCATGCTGCTACCTCATTAACAGGAGGAAATAGAGCTCTGTCTTTTTGGTGTCTGTGAAGCAAACGGGAGCTATAACATAACTGGTGATGTTTGCCTTGGTTTACACAGTACATTAAACCATTACTTAAGTCATCAACTAGCAGTGATAAAAGTCATTTCAGTAAATGAGTGTCCACTCAACTATGTAGTTTCCTCTTCTGTAGCCGTTTTTACACAGAGAAGGCGGCACATTTGCTCCAATGTAAGGCCGGCAAATTGCCACCTTCTCTTTGTAAACATGAGGCGTAATATTCCTCCTTTTCCAAAAGCCGCCACTTGGCCGCCTCTGGTGTAGGCGTAAACATGTGACGTGACGTGAAGCACGAAGTTAGGCAGTGAATAGTGACAACGAGTTTGTCTTCAAAACAAGAGCTTTACATTGCACCCCATTGGAGTTTAGAACTGTGTTCTTAGCGGGGGGCTTTTAATTTGAAAGTAGCGACCGTTTGTAGTTTTCCGGCCGCTTTCAGAGTTAGCTGACCGCTAGCGCAGCCAGACAGCTCTGCTGGCTGTCAGCTACAGAGCGGCTTTCCAGTTGCTCATGTTGACGTCCACGGATGAAGTAATGGACTGACTGCTGTGATCAACTGTTTCCTGGTTTTAAAACTCCCCGGCGGTGGCCCGCACAACAGTGCATGTCATCGTCACCTCCACCCATCTCACACAGAGGCCGGCACATTTACGCCTCGTGTTTACATAGAAATGGAGGCTGAAATAAGTTTACCCTCCGAGGAGGCATAATGGCGGACCAAAACAGGCCGCCAATATGCCGCCCTCTGTGTAAACACGCCGACTGGGCCAGCAAAAGACCGGCCTATTGGCGGCTTATTGCCCAGTGTAAAAACAACTACTGAGTGTAAGACAACAAAACAAGACAATAAATGCCATGGGCTGTAATTTATAGTATACGGAACAGAATAATTGCGAGTGACGGAAAAGTGTTCCAATGGAGCAGTTTATTGTGCATTGGAAACATCCTACACAGCACCAAAGACAGATGGATTTTTAAATGTCGTGTTCTGGTCTCTAGTTAAAGCCACACAGCCTGATGTGATGTTAATATGTGATGATTATGCTATAATGGTTCCATATTCCTCAGTGGCCACTTGAAACAAGATGCACAGCTATCTAATATTTTTTCTCATTATTATCTCTTTTCATTTATCAGATCCTGAAGAAGAAAGGCTCGAGCTCCTTCCTCCAACGGCTAGAGCGTTGTGGTCCCATCACAGTGGCTGTCCAGTTGAGGGTAAGAACCATTCTCCTCCACCAGCCACACAGTTGAAGTCTTTGTAAGACTAGGTCATGTCTAACTCTAAAGAAGGTGTCTGAGTCATAAACCATGTTGCTAGTGGACACGTGCCTTACCACAAGAAAGTCAGGATCTGCTGGCCACAAGATGTTGCATGTACAAAGTCCAAAGGCGTGCAGGTCAGATGATCCAATTCTAAATTGGCCATAGGTAGTAATGTGTTTGTTTTTAAATGTCCAGCCCACAGTGTACCCTTCTTACTGCCCACTACATGGCAGAAAAGTTGGGCCTGTCCACACGTCCTGTAAGGTTTCAATGTCCCAGACAAATGTCCTCCTGCACAATAGTAAAAAGTAGAAATTACACAGGTTAAGTTACAACCTGAAGTAGTGTTTGCCACTGCTATAACAAGCATCTACTGCAGCACAGGCACATACATAACAGCTGAGGGCTGTTAGAGAAAAGTTACTATACATGTTTCATTTACTGTTCTGATGGCCATCATACAAAACACCCATTTCGTTGCATCTTGATCAGATCCCAAATTATTGCAGGAATTTGTCAATGAAACTCAAGTTTTTGTCTGAATTATTCCTCATCTCTGCAAACTGCTGTAGTTTATGTATCCTCGCCCTCACACACCCACATCATTCTCACTTATTCACAAAACACGGCCTCTGCAACAATGCAGCCCCAAGACTTATTCAGAGTTGAGTATTGTGATTTCATAACTATATAAAGCAACAATAATATGCAGTTAGAGGAATGTAGTTCAGTGTATGCTGCTGACGCAAGGAGGCTGAAATGTGGCTCAGAGAAGCATTACCTTTGGTTTGAATGAAGCCAGTGTGTTGCACAATCAGAGTTGTGGGCTTGTGGTCAGTTGGTCCCTCAGGGAATGGCAGGGAAAGAGAGAGTGGGCTGAAGAATGATGCTGTACCAAGCCAAGCATGAAGCCCTCCACATGAATGAATGAATGAACAATGAACAACAACCACTGTGTGCCATGCAGATGCATTTGTGTGTGTGTGTGTGTGTGTGTGTGTGTGTGTGTGTGTGTGTGTGTGTGTGTGTGCATATGAATGCTGGTAGTGACGTTCAAAGATGAGGGGAGAGGTGCTGATCATTGTACCTAAAGGTATGCAGAGCATAGACTGACGTCAGTTTGAGGAGTGGCAGATAGACAAATGTAAGTATTTACGCAAATTTGGATTTGTGGGTAAGCGTGACCTTGGTTGCAGCATCTGTACATTCAGGAAAAGAAGAAAAGCTCTCTCACACGCCCTGAGAAAGAGCAAAGAGCTCTTTGTGTTTTTGCTTCCTCCAGAGGCAAAACACACACCCCAAAAAAATCAGACCACTTTGTACTAAACACAACGTGATCTCACTTTCTTCACTATGGCTCAGAAATCAAGTTACAACATCAAAAGGGAGAAGACAGAGAGCCCTTCTTCCCCTCTGTAGCACTAACTGTACAGCCCAAACACTAATAAACGTCAAAGCACAACGTGTAGCTCATTCTGTTATGCTGGTAAAACTACTACTAAGTGCCTTCGACTGTATCTCCGCTCCTTTTCCCTCTTTCAGAACTCGCTGTCGGAGGTGATCAGTAAGCTGCAGGCTTGCAGTCCTCACTTTGTGGAGTGCGTGCGCCCCAATGCCAGCGGCCAGCCGGATAGTTTCGACAGCTTCCATGTGTCAGCCCAGCTGCAGTACATCGGGGTGCTTGAGATGGTGCGCATGATCCGTTATGGATACCCTGTCCGCCTGTCATTCCCAGGCTTCCTCAGCAGGTCAGTGCCAGAACACTTCCATAATTAAGAGCGCCGCAGCTGTAATAACTCATAATCTGAAGTTATTGTGCTATCTGAGTGTGATGATTCATTCACTTCATAGCCTCCTCTTCACCTACAGATCGATCGATTTCCCTGCTTCTTCTCTTTGTCTGTCTCACTGATCTCACTTATATTACGTTCCCAGCAGGTCACAGTGATCTCTGTCCATTGATGAGTGACAGGGCGAGCAGGTCGAAGTAAGCTGAAAGTTTGAGAGCGTATGACTTCTCTACATCTGCTGTGCAGAATCATGTGCTCACATGCAGACCGACACATTAGCACTGACAAGTCACAGCAACCCTCGCTGTTAGAGGCACAAAATGACCTTGAATGGCTTTATTGCAGCTGATAAATGCCACTAATACATTTCCCATGTCAGCCCGACACCAGTCAGTTGCAAGTAAGGTCTCCACGTCCCACACTAATGTTGGTCATTATTTCTCCCCATTATCTCTTTGCTTAACTCTTTTACTATATTCCACGGCGTCCCTCCTCTCTCCGTTTGGCTATTTGTTTCAGTCTTCCTGTTCCTCTGATTCCAAGAACCAGTGGAATACTGAGAGGATTTAGCTCTTAG
>OMLP01013479.1:0-13172 GCA_900302685.1 Spondyliosoma cantharus
CGATCAGATGAGTCACTGACGCTTCAGTATTATCTTGCTAAGCTCATGTTTGCGTATATCTCTGTATCGGATAGTGTAGCTGAAGTGTTTGGTGATTAACTCTCATAGCAAAATCCTTGCTGCTGTTTGTGCTCATAGAGACCTCCTTTAAATAGCAGACAACATCCCTGACGCAATTATCCACCAAATCTATCTATTTGCAATGAAAAGTTTCATTCTTTGAGGTGTCTCTGATGGAAATCACTTTATCTGATGAAACACTTTCAGATTGCTGTGATCATCTCTCATTGCACATTAAAATGGTACATGCTGAACTATCGTAGATATGTTAGATGTATGTATGTAGAAGGAGGAAATTCGTTGGTAAACTGTAATGAATGTTTACGCTGGTAATTTGGCTAATCATTTTACTGTTTAGCTTTGTGTTCTCTTCCAAATTGGTGGCTTATCTCTTAGTTTATCTAGTCAAAAAGTTGGATGAGTTGTTTATGACTGATATAATGGCTATCCTTTAAATATTCTGTTCTCATAACCTTGAGAAAGTGGACCGCCACTGTACAAGGCAACATCCTAGTTTGTTTGACTGAGACATCATTGCATCGAGTCTATAATGTTTTCCCGACAGTGAAAATTTACTCAGAGATGTTGTATAATAAAGCAGCTCTCTGGAGAAAATCCTCAGTGCCAGTCTGATGTTTTGATATTGTATTCATACTTTAATCTCCGTCCCACTGCCACAAAATAGATCAATAAAACCCACTCACAGCTCAGCTGCAGGGTCTCCACTCCCTGTTGGCTTCCTAATAGTCATGATAAGAATATCAAAAGTGCGTCATAGGAAACTTGCCAGCGGAAAGATCCATATTAATGCAATTTTCACACTATCTGCAAACCTCTTCTTCCACTGGATCTGGTTACATGGTGTTCTGCCACAGAGCAGAAGATAAATGTTTAGTCAGTGCTTTGATACTGTCTGTGTGAGGTAGTTAATGGTTGTATGTTCTGTTCAAGCTTTGTA
Organism: Spondyliosoma cantharus; assembly: GCA_900302685.1. Taxonomy (NCBI): domain Eukaryota; kingdom Metazoa; phylum Chordata; class Actinopteri; order Spariformes; family Sparidae; genus Spondyliosoma; species Spondyliosoma cantharus. Next base: position 1,019 of record OMLP01013479.1, read on the forward strand.
TTCAGATTGTTGTGAAAATAAATTATATATCAAGATCATGTTCTGTTCTCTTGGAATAAAACAAATGTCTATAAGTTGTACTGTGAAGATAATACATTACAGAAGTGAATAAAAGCCTCAGAATCAAACCAACTTTCTTATTTCTGAACTCATGAAAAAAAGGCCCACTATCAAAAAACTATGAAAGTGTTTTTTTTTCTGTCTTTCAGCTTTATTTTTACGTTTAAACTGGAGTAAATATCAAACTTAGTTATACTGCTGCGCTCTGACTGGTTAATTTCAGCAAGTCATATCCATCATAGCTTGCCTTCTTACATTAATGGGTGATTTTAACAAAGTTCATAAAATGACAATGCTGCCATAATTCAAATGAAAATGCAAACTGCATTCTGTAATCATGTGATCAATTTCAGAATGCAAAGGCAAATCCATTCATATTCATTTTCTTGGTAACAAGCATGGTCAACTTAGTAGTCAGAATAAAATGTCGATATTTTACATTTCTGCAAATAAAGGATATATTTAAATTTGTACCTGTTACACTCGAGCATGAAACTACTGTTTTTTTTCCCACAGTGTTAAAAACCACTGGATATTTTGGATGAGACGTCTGGATTTTTTTCCAGCCTTCTAAGTGGCAACTGACGCCAGGAAAGCCAACAGCTTTTCCTAACCCTAACCAAGTGGTTTTTCAGCCTAAACCTAACCATGAAAAATGAACATAAACAAACATGAAGTTTCAACCTATCCGTTGTTTGAAGAAACGTATATTGCCAACTTTTATTCTGGCAATAGCACTGACGTGGTTATACTTAATGTTAGACTGAGATTTACGCTGTACAACAAAAAGTATGCTGACACATATGGCCAGCTTTGGAAGTAAGGATCATTTTCTCAACCAATAAAAGAAAACATTAACTTTCAGTTTGTATCAACACTTCAAAAACAACAAATATGGAGATGCATGGTTTCCAAATGGGAATGAAAATGTGTGCTTTGTCAGGGAAGAACCTGACTGGCCTGTACATAACCCTGCCTTAAACCCCATCCAACACATTTGTGATGAATTGGAATGCCAACTGAAAAAAACAGGTCTTATGCATCAACAATGCTTTAGTAGCTAAAATGGCAGCAAATCCATACAGCCAGGTTTCAAAATATCACATACAGCCTTCCCAAAAGAATCGAGTCGCTTGTAGGAAAAAAAATGCACGGCCATTCTTCTGGAATTACATGTTCACTGTCACATATGGGCTGAAATTTGAGGCGTCATAAACACATACTTTTGACCATGTTGTGTATTTATAAGTGCGAGTTGTGATTTAAATTTTGGATATAATCATCTCTTTGCCAACATTTATTTATGTTTCTGGCCAAAATTATATTGTACATCACACACACACAACTGGGAAATTACACTTTTTTTTTTATTAAATTATTTCCTTTTGAATTTAGCGGCCTTGAACATCTCAACAGAAAGTTAAGTTATAATGGTACAATACATAATACAGTCACTGGTGAGGACATTAAATGCTGAAACTTTGCTGAAACACTACCAACTTGCCTCTTACTTGTTCTAAATCACTGTTACCGGCGTTGGCGTATCACTTAATTAAACGATTACTCAGTCATGACATACGATCCGGTCACTAGCTTTTATTTCAGCCGTCTTTCATCTCCATTTATCTCAGTGAGAAATTGCTTTATTGAACAAGGAGGAGTGGCCTCAGAGTAGAGTGATGCACCCTTATGAGCTGCGTGACACTAACAAGGTTTTGAAAGTAGATGAGAGCGAAGTGATGGATATAGTGGATGGTCATGGAGGGTATGGGTGTCAGGCATCCAGAGGCCTTTCATCAGAGCGGCCAGCGGACCTCAACAGCAGGAGAAGAAAACACAGGTGAACTGACACGATGAGACTCTTATCAGCTGGGACAGCACTCATTTTCCTTCTTATTCAAGGAGCATCAAGAGCCTGCACAGGTACAGCACCTTCTGTTTTATACCCAATTATCAAATATTTAAAGGATAAAATCCCTTTACTCTTGTGCCAGAAGAATTAAGTCTGGGATGTAAATGCTTACGTATTATTCGCATTCATTTGACAAATGTTCAATTTATGGTTCACTAGACAAATTATTTTTGTCAAGCCTGTAGGAATTACAGACACAGTTGTTCTAAAAATACAGCATGTTGCTTCAAAACAAAGCTGTTGTTTTGTATGATTTGTACACTCTCATTTGAACACATTTGAATTAAAAAGACCAAGGATGTTCATATCAACTTGGTAAAATTCAGAACAAACAATTGTGATTAAATGAAATTGATCCTTCATTAAATTGGCATACAATCAGTATAAAAGTAATCGTGCTTGAACGTCAGTGACATGACAAATTTCATACTCAACATTTAACAGTTTAAAAATGAATTATTATTTAATTTGATGATTTTTTTCCCTTCCTTTTCCTGCCTTTAAGGTTCAGTTTAACCGTGAACAAAATTCATTAAAAAAAAAAAGTTTACATTTTTTTTTGCCACTATTAACCACCATTTACAGATAGTTGCATTTTCAATCAGACAGATCTTATCAAAATAAACTGTTGAATTCAGCGCAGTCAGAAAACAACTTGTGCTGTATTGCTTTTTGAAAATGTGCACGTTTTACTGAATATCAAAGATAAACACTGAATTTTTTCTTTACTTCTTCATATCGCTGCACATAAACAGATGAATATTTTGTACATTTTCAGTGAAGAAACCGGGCGGCGGCTCGGTAAGATTTGCCAATGCCACATTAGTGCGGCTATCTGAGTTTTTGAGTGCCGGTTACAAGAAGGGAGTGAGACCCGTGAAAGACTGGAGGACGTCCACTATAGTGGCCATTGACCTAATGGTTTATTCCATCCTCAATGTGGTGAGTTATGATGCATAAATGAAGAAGTCCATTCATGACTCCTTTAATTATTACTTTATTTTCAGTATGTCACCTGTGTATTATCTACATAACACACAAACTTATGCAAATGGAATTTAAGATTTACATGGTTATATTTGATCCGTAATGCTTTCAATTAGCCTGCCCAGGCTATTTGTAGATAAATGTACCTGTGCGAAGGATCCACAAATGAATGTATGTAATCGCTCATATGCCAGGCACAGTGTAAAATCAATTTTTTAAACATGTTTTTGAGTTATTAAATATGTTAGTATATGATTGTGTTTTGTGTAATGAACATAATATAAAATCCATTTATGAATTACAATATAGTGAATAGAAAAACATTCTGTCTGAACACCCTGATGTCTTCTTGTATTCCCCATCAGGATGAGAAGAACCAGGTTTTGACTACATATGTGTGGTACAGACAGGTAAGAGACACAACAAATCAACATGCACTCTAAGCTATTCTATAGATACTACATCTGGTACAAAGTCTTTTTTGATTTGCTGAATTATTTTTATTATTTTGCTATCAAATACCCATCAAATCAATTTGTCCTGCCTATGATAGCAAACTTAGAATAATTTGTTATTACATTCATTACAATGAAAATTCAACCGCTATATTAGTATTTGTGTATTTTATTCTTCTTCCAATCCAGTTTTACTCTATATTTAGTCTACTATTTAGTCTTACTCTATTGTTTATAATAATATGTGTTTAACGCTACTAAGACACTATTGCTGCATGTGTTCACAACAAAAATAGATTATTAATATTATGTATCATATTTACATGTTGTTTTACTGATTTAACTTGTTCCATTCTTGAATAATTTAGTCGTGGACGGATGAATTCCTGGTCTGGAATCCAGAAGACTTTGATGAGGTCAAACAGGTTTCTATACCTACCGCTAATGTGTGGGTGCCCGACATCCTCATCAATGAGTTGTAAGAACTGCTGCCGTAACTTCAAACAATTATTTCTACGACTTTTTTTTTCCCAGCAGCTGGCTTTTGCTCCTTTAAAAAATCATTGTTGTCATTTTTGTCTCTGACCTGCAGTGTAGATGTGGGGAAGTCTCCAGACATACCTTACGTCTATGTGACACATGACGGACTGGTGCGCAACTACAAGCCCATTCAGGTGGTCACAGCCTGCACTCTCAACATCTACAACTTCCCATTTGATGTCCAGAAATGCAGCCTCACCTTCCAGAGCTGGCTACATACCAGTAAGACATGTTTCACTTACTTTAAAGACATTTACATTTTGAGTGGACTTTTTATTTCCAACATCGCCTGTACAGGTTTCCACGCATTGTTTAACATTAATCAATTTGTAGATGAGGTTTCATCCTTTGTAGAGAAATAAAAATTGCCATTTAAGTGATTTTTGGGATATAGATTTTATTAGACAATGTGGAGAAAACAACACATTATTATTTTTGGGAGGAGGAATAGTTATAAAATGACAAAATGATGTCATACGTTGTTAGTATAATGAGGCATTATACAATAACTGTAATGAATTATTTTGCTAGAACACAAAAATAGCTGGGCCTATCCAACTATCCTTTTCAGTGACGTTTCCATTTGACCTCTCAATTGAAGCTTATTTCCAATATTTTTAGAATATTTACAGTTACTTCATATTAGTAGCACTCCTCTCTGTGCTTTATCAATGAGTCAAATCATGTGCCATTTTACTACTTTTGTACTTTTGATGTCACTCTGGCAAAATGGGGAAAAGTATTCACTGTCATTCGAAAATAACATCCAACTCTCCTTGACTCCTCTCATCAAGACATTAGCAGAACAGCTGTTCTCTTCAGTTTATCCATGAACTCTCTCCTGCTGTGACGTGTGCTTGGAGAGCAGAGCGCTGGGTGAATGGTAACTTGTTGCCATGACTGTTTCACACTGCTCCCATCATTGTGTTCGATCTGTAGTTGATGACATCAACATCACCCTGATGCGAACCCCGGAGGAGCTAAAGGAGGACAAGAGTGTCTTCATGAACCAGGGAGAGTGGGAGCTGCTCCACATACTGTCCAACTACAAGATCTTCAGTGTGGACAATGATGACTATTACGCTGAGATGAAGTTCCATGTAAGTATTAAGACTTAAGATCGTAAAAAGGACAATATCATTAAAATGTAAAAAATCGTATCTTGATCATTTGGAAAAATATTGTTAAATGATTCACAGTAAGTGTCAAAGATCATTTTTTCATAATTTTCTTTTTTAATGGAATAATTATTAAAAGCAGGATGTTGTGCAATTTGTTCGGGTCTGTACCAAACAAACATGCTGTTTCATGTCGGGAGAACAAGATTTTTTTCGTCAGGACATCTCTGCAGCAGTACAGTACTTCTGTACTGTATACTGTTTTGTCACACACTTCACCTTCACCAAAAAAATAACAAGAAATTGCAGTATCTGTGTTTGGACATGCACATTGCTAATAATTCAATCAATTGTGCCCTTATTTTAATAATAATTGTAGTTTGCTGATGTTTGAATATTTAGTCCTAATATGTGCTCAGAATAATTTAAATTCTAACTGAAAATAGAGATCTTAAAATCCCTTTGAAAACAGATCATAAGTCACCTGTCAGTAATGTTTGCCAACTAGCAAAATAAAACAGCAAACAACAAAATAAAGCAGAACAAAACATTTCGGCTCCTGCACAAACAATTAACAGACTCCAATTAAACTCAAATTCAAGCAGGTCACTTTAACCTTCGATTTATTTGTTTCTCCTAACTCTGGCATAAAAAGACACAACACTTGGCCAAGCATAAAGTACCTACAACACACATACACTCACGCACGCACGCACGCACACACACACACACACACACGGCAGTATGGAGGCTGACATCTTTGTTAGGGGCACCAAAAGCCGCTACCGGTCACCAATGGCTATCTGAACTTGTCACGCTAACATCCTCCTTGGTTAAGATATCCTAATAGTCAAAGAGGTGTCTTCAGCAGAGGACACTCACAGTTTCCGAATCATGCTGGGGCCTTGCATCCAGCGACAGGTTGAAGCTCTTACTTGACTCGTTCACTTATCAAACTTGTAATCACAAAAATTTGAGAAACCACCACCAGCCGATGCTAACATTACTGAGCAACCTGCTGCCAGGCAGCTATCGTCGTTACTGCCACTTGCGAGTTCTTATTAAGCCTTATTAACTGAAATTAAGTAGCTAGAAAAAGGGCATGTTGGTGTCTTATCCTACTGCCACTATTTTTCCTCTGCTTCTTCAAACATGCTCTAACACTGCGTCATCAGGACTCATTTCCCTTTATTACTAGTTTTCTCTTTGTGAATCTGCCCGCCACTTCTTCACCTGCTGCCAATCACAACAGGTGTAACTAACTGACCCCTGGTAATGACCAATACAAACGAACATATATTAAATTAGAGCCATGTTAAGCCTAATTTCTTATCTCAGTTAACACCAAATATTTATCTCTGAAATTAATTATTCACTATAAGAGTTCCTTTTTGAACTGTGTACATACATTTTTTTTCAGAACTAAATTACTTTAGTTCCCGCCTCCCTTTAGCTGAAATTTTATATTTTGAATAACACCTTCTTGCTATAAAGCAGTGTGAACACTGGCCATGAACTAAAATGATCCCTGGTTGAAATCTGGCTACTGTCTCTCTACTTTTTTTGTGATCAACTTTTAATTGAACTATTTGGCACACAATGTACAAATACAGCGTACCATAGATCAAGTACCAAGATTCTTGTCCATGTAAACAACATTTAACACAAAACTACATACAAGCCATCATTACCCTGGCAAATAAATTGAAAACAACATACAAAATGGAAAAACTGACAAAAAGACAGTAGACAGTAAACAATATGTGTGTAAGTTATTGTACAATCTAACAAAGCGACAAATTATATCTGTACAAGAATGTGTGGGTTCGAAAGAGAGCTGTTGATGATATCCAGACTTTCTACACTGGATGCCCTTTGCTTTGTGGAATACAGCTAATACTCTTTGCATGAGAGTAATATCCCTAAAATTATTTAACCATTCCTTTATTGATGGAGGCTCAGGGGCTGGCTCTACTTTTAACCCTGTAATAAAAAAAATACCCCTCAGTTGTACTAAAAAGAGATTAAAAAGAGTAGACTAACTGTGGGTCCAAATAATTGTGAAGGCTATTTTCGAGAAATATGAATATTTGACTTCCTTGTGAGAGTGAAGTGAACAGATTTATTGCGTAAAAACTGGAAACCAAATTCTGTGCTCAGTGATCCTATCTGACAGCCAGTAATTGTGGACAGACCAACCCATTAACTGTTCTTTATACAGTTCTGTTTATGTAGGCTATGGATTAAACAAAGAGGCACAACATATTAACAGCAAAGACGCTCAGGACACAACCAGTTTAGCTCTCTGTTTCCAGACTGTATGCTAAGCTAAACTGACCCAATCTTTTTTCACAGCAGTAAAAACCTACTTTTTTCCAGGTGGTGATCCGGCGGCGTCCTTTGTTCTACACTGTGAACCTGCTGCTGCCCAGTATCTTCCTGATGGTCATGGATATTGTGGGTTTCTATCTGCCACCAGACAGCGGAGAGAGAGTTTCCTTCAAAATCACTTTACTGCTGGGTTACTCTGTCTTCCTCATCATCGTATCTGATACTCTGCCTGCCACGGCCATTGGAACGCCACTGATAGGTGATTTGGATCTATCGCCGCTTATCAGCAGTTTGTTCAGGCAAAAGGATGATTTTCATTTCTCTGAAAACAATATTTTACTCCTAATTGATGTGGAAATAAAAAAAACATTTAAAAGGTTAGCAAACTATGATGTGAGGAGAGCTCAGAACAAAATTGCGCAGCAATTACTCTGCAAGTCAAGCATGCAGGGATTGATTGTTGAGGGCATAACATGTTCTGAGAGCGCACTCAGACTCAAGCACTGATTTCAGTGTTTTTGAGGAGGGGTGACTAACTCAGTGTGCATTAAGCAATGCAAGGAAACATCCTCAACATGTAACAACATCATAGATCCATACTAACATTCATTTCCAATCCATTGCCATTTTTACAGGTGTATACTTTGTGGTTTGCATGGCCCTCCTGGTGATCAGCCTGACAGAGACTGTGCTGATTGTTCGTCTGGTGCACAAGCAGGACCTGCAGACCCCTGTGCCCCACTGGGTGAAGTACGTGGTGCTGGAAAGAGCTCCGGTCCTCTTCTGCATCCACAAGAAGCACCGCCTCTGCTCCAGACTGTCCTCCCAGGCTTCCGACCTGGACCATTACAAGGACAGCAACTACGGCACTGGTAAAATATATCAGTGGACAGTGTTGGGGAAGCTACTTTGCAAGCATAGCTTGTAAAACTACATGTAGTTCAGCCTGGCAGTAGTTTGAACAAACTACATTTCCACCCCTGGAGAAAAGTAGTTTGTAAAACTATTGCTAAAAAATTATATTATTATTATTGTTATAAAACGTATACTCATTGTACTCATTTAACTCAGCGTTAAGTAAATCAGCATATGGTGTATATGAAACAAAATATAATAGCCTACAAAAAATTCACATGCCAGCAGAAATATGCCTCTCAACTCAAGTGTTATTTTTATTAGAACAAAAGCTGACATTTTTGGTCAACAGTCATCACAGGAACTTCAGATTCATTAACACTTAGGCACTAGAACTAGATGCTTGTTGACACGACACACGAGCAGTCTCTTTTTTCAGAGAAAAATAAAATAAAATTTATATTATATAGGTCTTTTTTTATAAAGAAAATATTTCATGTTATTGGCCAAAATTGGAGTTTGTAAATTGAGTAGTTGAACTACAAAAAATGACCCAAAAAGTAGTTGAAATACTTGATGCAGCATAACATATGAATGTAGTTTAACTACCAACAAGTTACAGCAAATTGTAGTTAAGCTATGTTGTTCAACTACATGTAGTTTAAGTCTCCCCAACACTGTCATTGGCTTTACGGTGTATTCAGGTTTTAAATAACACTTACAGCAGCTAATTTCCTTACATTTAATGAATGTTTTTGGCCAGATATAAGGGTCGTTGTCTTCGCTTATACCTAATTAAATGAAAAACTACAAAAAATGATGCCTATCTTTGTCCCATCCTGCAGCCCAGTGCACGCACCACCACACCTGTGAGATAGGCCGAAGGCTCAGCCAGCATGACAGAGAAGCTGGCCTGATCAGAATGGGCCTGCCCCCAGTACCCTCCAGGGACACCACCCCGCCTGTCATGGACAACATCCTGCAGGAAGTGACGGCGATACGCCACTTCCTGGAAAAGAGGGACAGGGCCCGGGAAGTGGCCAAGGAGTGGTTGCAGGTCGGCTACGTGCTGGACGTGCTGCTCTTCAGAGTTTACTTGGTGGCCATGGTGGCCTACAGCATCACACTGGGCACTCTGTGGTCAGTGTGGCAGGTCGCCTGAGTGTCTTCTCTGTGCTGCGGTGGACACATGTTCTGCGGGTAGAGCAAAGAATTGGAAAAGGCCAGAGTTATTGGCTCTATGCCCTGTGTAGCTCAGTGGATACATGGAGGCACTCGCATAGTAATGGAAGAGGGAAAGGCTTCCTGTAGTTGGGTCTTATGTACAAAACCAACTGGATTTGCCAATATATCCCTATAGACATTATTATTATCCTCGTTATCTTAGATTTTATCTGCCAACTTTAAAGCTCCATGATGTAAATACAATCTGAGATGCCCGGGCAGAAATTTGCATACTGCTCTACACACTTACAGTATGCAATTATTATTGAAAAGGATGACAGTAGTGGCAACCCACCAAACAAAGATATTTTAGTTTGGGTAAACTAAAAAATCGGCCAACCATCTCCCCATAAAACAGACAAATAATTATAAATATACATTGAATGAAACGTACAAAAAGAACTTGCAAATCATGGTGGGTAGTATTCTTTTGCAAATATAAAAACAGTTCCAGAGAAAAACAAGACTAGTCTGTCTTAAGATATTTACTTAAATTATGACAGACAGGAACAGAGGACCATACAAGCATAATTAATGTGTATCTTGCTCTTTTGGTGGCTGAGGAGCTCTAAAAAACAATAATAGCAATCAAGTACAGTCGTTTATATTGTGGTGTAGTTGTATTTGGAAAAATATTTCCTATTAAACAAATATTGTCAACATAATTAAATCACCTTTAAGGACCTTAAAGGTACTTAAATTCTTAAATTCTTTGAACCTGAAGATATCCAGCAATGATGATACAGTAAAGAATACAACGTGGAAAAACAGTGACAGGTTAATGGGTAGTATGATGACTGAATTTAAATTTTGCTGTTATTGCTGCTTAAAACATCTACATAGATATGCAAAATAAGTAATTACGTGGATTAATTGAATCAGTGTGGTAAGTTGACCATGTATACTGAGGAAAACATTTGACTGCTTTTCATGTAATGATAAATCATAAGTTTGTAAATACAATGTTGGAAACTTGTAGAGGTTAAAATACATATCAATGTAATGTTTACCTTTAATGTACAGTATGGAAATATACAGTATACCAGATTTGTCCTGTAAAATTTAAACTTTTTGCTTTACCTTTTATTTGAATGTGTTACTGTTTCAACAAGAGATGAGATGTAATTATATACAGTTAAAGACTAATGATAATAAGATTTCAATAATTGCAACAATCTTTCATCCTTTATGCGGTTAATAATGTGCTCAGACTAAATAAAGTATTTACCATATTCGCCTTACTTTTTATGGGAGGCCACGTGGGCCGTAACTATCGAAATGAAAAACAAAATAAAACACAATATGAATAAATAAAATCATTGTCTAAATGAGCCAATACATTGTAAAACAATGTGAAATACGTCATTAAAAGTTATGTCGTTATTATGAAATGTTATTTCAGCATTCTTATTTTCACACTGACTGGACACATGGACTTCCACACTTTTGGTCTTTAACATTTGAATTTCTCACTCCAGTGTTAAAAATGGCCCCAGCCCAGTACAATAGAATTAATTGTGCATAACGTTTATCCACAAAAGATGCATCATCCAGTCCATAGTCCATAGAATATTAAAGTAGGCTATGTACATGGTCCTTTAGACTTTGGCATTTTCTTGCTGTGTATTTTTTCTTGAACAAAACTGAATTACTATTGTATGGCATCTGAAAAATTCCTTTTCACGACATGATCACTGTCTCCAAAGTTTACACTGCTCATAATATGCTGTGAAAACTGGTAATATCGCTTAAATACCACACTGCTGATTATGAGTTAACACCTGCAGTTCACCCCAGCAGCCAGAGGATGGCACCATGCACTACAGCATGAGTTTCTGTGGGGATAAAGGTTGGTACTGCAAGATCAAGATCGAAGGGCTTCGAAATAGTAAATTGTTTTCTTTAGAAATGATGAAATATATTTGTGCAGTTATACAAATAACATAAAACAGATGGGTGGAAAAGGCTAGGAGGCTTTAGGTAAAATAGGAACTATAAAAATGTGCTGGAGGCGTGCATGAGGCAGGATGTGAGTATGCCTCTGATGTCAAAGGCAAAGACATTTTTTATACCAGTCACCACCCTGTCCAGACCTGCAGTTTGATTGCTCACAGTCACGTGGTCTGGTTTTAAAAGAGTCTGCTGTATCGATAGAGTTTACCCCTGCATCATCAGAGAACTTCAGGGTCCTCACTTCAGGACTAAAGGCTGTCAATCTGAAGAATCCAGCCTTCAGATATGTGGGTCAAAGATCAGTGCTCCAACACAAAGGCCCTTCACTGTTCATATTACCATCCTGACAAACCATTCACCAACCCCTGCCCCTTCCTTCCTAACACCCCAAAATAAGATCAAAGTCACACCAAAGCAACAAGTCCAACAAAACCTTTCACAATGAGAGTTTCTTTTCCTTCTCATATCCTGTTTTTCTTTTCTGCCAAAATCTCAAAACTTTTTTTGTTGTTGAAAAAAAACAACAAACAAACAAACCAACCACAAAGCTTCAATGCGTTCAGGGTGTTTTACTTGGGAGCGAGTACACAAGTGAACAGGGAAAGTGGAGAGCTGCCTCATTAGTTTCCAATACGCTGAAGTCAAGATCTGATCCTGCGTGCCAGGGAGAGGAAATGAGCAAATACTGTGGCATTATTGGGACGCACTGGAGACACTTT
>OMLP01013479.1:18018-34374 GCA_900302685.1 Spondyliosoma cantharus
ATTTTTTTTATTTTTTTCTAACCGCAGATTGAAAGTATACAACTGAACATCATGATTGGATTTTTATTATGAGACTCATAAATAAAAATACAAAAAAATTCCACTACAAAAAACAATCTACTGTTAGTAGGATGTAAAAAAAGAAAAAAGAAATATTCTTTATATTTTCTACTATCAAAGGCACAACATTGACTTTAGTGACAACATGGAGAAGAGAACCTGCAGCATTAAATCTTTTATTTTTCCTTTTTATTTTTTTTTCACACTCCATCAGAGAACACTGAAATGTTACAAAGAGAGGTGTCTGATTCTACATGGAAAGAAACAAAAAAAGAACAACCTCTATATCAACAGACGGTGGCTATAGATTGGTGGCACAGCTCAACAGGAAACGTACTGCCACGGGGGGAAAAAAAAATAGCACGTTGTCGCTGGAAAAGACAAAGGACCTTTGCAAAGCTCTAATGCAAATTTCAAAAAAAATTATACAACTGACAACAATAAGAGAACAAAATAAAGAAAATAAAAAATAATAATTGGGCACCTTCTAAGATTAGGCTAAGATTAGGTGCTGAGGTAGACAAAAACTATAACAATTCAAATCATAATAAAAACACTATTTTCTTAATACAGAGCAACTTGACTGGCACTTGTGCTGTCACAACAATGGAGGAGAGAAGTAGCACAGACAAGCCAGGGAAAGACAGAGAGAGAAAAGCTTTGTTACATAAAAAGCTTTGTTATGCTTGGTCCGACAGGGCAATTGGTCCTCAGTGCTAATATAAAAAAATACAATGTCTTGGTGCTTTGTTACTCAAACAGTTTTTAGTCTAGACCTCGATGGCACATGCATTGCAACACTGCATGAAATGGCTACTTTGTTCTAGAAACACCACACCAAAACACAGAGTGCCAGCTCCAGGGATGCCATGATTCCTCTCTGACGAATTTTAACATCCCCTTCTAAATGCGTTTTGTAGAAAAAGAAAAAGTACTTTAAGAAAAAACTGAAGCAAAGCAGAAGGGGGGATACCCTAGTGCAAACCTACCCAAATGGAGGTTTTCTTTATTCTATTTTTTTTTCCAAGAGCAATATAAAGATCTCATCAGCAAACCTGTTGCTGACAAAGAAAAAAAAAAAATAGAAGAATCTGAGTGGAGAATCAGACTTGCGGCTTGCAGGAAAAAAAATTTAATGGAGCAGATTTTGTCCCCGAAAGCAAGTTTCACCACTGCAGCCTGTGTGGATTCCAGTAAATTTTCCATATGCTTTGTTTTGTGTCGCTAAATAAATGCTTTCGGGTGCCAATCACAGAGTACGGACCAAGAAAAAGAGGTGAACGCAGAATCCTGGTTTACTGTTTCAATAGCATTAAGGGCGTATTGCAGTCCTTGAAAAAGAAAGCCCTGCTCTTGTTCAGGATTTAAAAAGAAAATTCTGGTCATTTATGGCGTCATGACATCCCTAGGGTGCTGGAGACACCATTTTTATTTTCTTCTGAAAATACAGAAACTAAGCAGATATAGATGGATATTTTTGTTGAACAAATTCCATTTTTAGGCACAAAGATAGTACAGAAACATTGGAGGAACACTGAGGGAAGAACTATAACGATGCCAATGTATATATATATTTTTTTCCAACATAGAGAAAAAAAGTGGCATAGAATATCATCTTATTTTGTATCTGATCTGATTAGTGCATTTTTCCACTAACACACGCACGCACACACATAGTTACACACTCTTGTACGCACTCTTTCACCCGCACGAAAAAAGTAGAAAACATTCAGAGGACGATGATAGGAACAATGTGACTGATCAGGTCTTGCATTGTGGTGGTTCAGACTTGAGCCGTGACTGGGTATATTATAGTGGGTGGATATTATACGAGGGTGAAAAAGCCCCTCAGCTCACAGTGTTTGAGAATAAAATGGCAAGACACCACAGGGACATGCCATCCCTTCTTCTTTTTTCTTTTTTTTTTTCAAATACAAAAACAAAAAATACGTAGACAGTCAAGTTTGATTGAAAACTTGTGAATGACAAGTACTAATTGGTCGGTTTGGCAGCGCCCCCCTGCCGTCCCGTATTTTATCATCTTTTTTTTTCTTTTTTTTTTTCCCTCGTTTTTTTTTTTTTTAAACACATACACACACTCGTAAAATTTGTGGCGGATAGATTTAGTCCTTCACCTACAATGCAATTGACATCCAGAAAGCGACACTTATTATTACAATATGTTCACACACATGTTTTTTTGTCCAACAATATCAAAGAGGAGCAAGGCAAAAATGATTCACACCCAGAGAGAGAGAAAAAAAAAAAAAAAAACAGGTAAAAAAAAAAAGAAATACAAATATTTGTGCCCTGCTGTAACCCTCCACAAATGGAAAAAGGACTGACACTGAATACAAAAATATCACAATTTTTATATATCAAATTGCCTCTGTTGGCTCTTGTTCAGGAATACGCTCATTTCTCAAGAGAGCTTGTCAGCCGAGAGAATCTCTATTTTTAACCTTCTGGTTCTTCTTTTTTGATTACCACTTGCAGTTCCAATTGTCCAACGCACTCTGCATCACTGCAAATATGACCTGTCCTGTGCGGTTCAGCGTTTTTTTTTGTTTGTTTTTGTTTTGATGAACCTTCTTTTTTTTTTTTTCACATTACAAAACTACACTTCTATTCACATATTTTCAAGTTTAAATTCTTGTTTTTAAACCCTCTTAAAAAGCAATAGTACTTCCTCTTATCTGCCACATCCCTCTTACTCATCACTTAAGGCTTCAAAATCGCTTTTTTTTCCTCTTTTTTTTTCTCTCTGCGTTCTCGTCGGTGGTTGGAGGTGCAGGGGGAGACTATAAGAGAAGAATAAACATCCATTCGAATGACTTTTCAAATCCTATCAATCTCTACTTTTGTTATCTCTTACCCTTTAATATAGATTTTGCTTAAAAACACAATCATAAATCAACTTTTGAAAAAAAACAAAAAAATAAAAGCATGAGATGAAGTAGCAATGATGAAATAATGCAAAACACAAACACACACAAATGTGCTTTTGCCAAAAAACAAACAAAAACAAAAATAATGAAAACAACTTAGAGGTAGCTTTTATAACAAATGACCAAACCTTCCGGCTCATTAACAAGCAGGGTTAATAATACCAAGTTTGGTAACAAGTAATGCACAAAGAAATAGACAACATTAGAAAAACAAAACGAAAAAAAAAAAAATCTCTTCACCGTGGCACTTAATTTTTCTGCGTACACATTGCTTCATCGTGTTGTGCAATGCATCTTCTCAACAAACACTAACGAACAAAAAAAAAATGAAAGTGTACAAATGAAACAAAAGGGAAAATTAAAATACACAAGCAACATGAGGTCACAAAACGAGGTAATTCAAGTACGATGTGTTGAGATCAAACTCAAGGTCAATAATAACAACAACGACAACAACAAGAACAACAACAAGAACAGGAGACGAGAGAGACGAAGCACAGGGACAAAACCACAGAGAAAGAGTTGATTTATTCTGTCGTCTTACTGGTCGCCCCCTAAGCTGCTGGGCCGTGTCTCGTCCCATCAGTGATTTCCCCCTTTTTCCACCGGCCATTTGGATATGTGATCACCCCGGTAACGCTGTGACATGCAGTGATGCTCATTAAAGCCTTAGGTTCAACCATAATACCAGTGGCTGTGCAAGTCACACAGGTCTAATGCTGCATTCAGAGACACCAGGAAGTCGCAAATTCCCACCTCCAACTGATCAAAATGAGCCTTCGGGTCGAGCTGCGTTTTTTTGGAACTAGAATATAAATGCAGCCCAGTTGCCAGAATAAAAATGTTGACATTCATATGTTTCATGCGTATCGTATCTGCATCTCTACAATACGTGTCATAGCATGTTCAGATTACATGCAAGATGCCTTTCATGTTAGGAGCAGGAGGGGATGGTGGCGGCGTGACAGCTGCCGAGCGAGAGGCCACTGTTCAAGATGATGCTTCAACAATTTTAAGTGCGAAATCACAGGATGTTGGGACATTTTCCAGGCGTGTTAGTGCTCTTCGAACGATCTTTTCCTAACTCTAACCAAGTGGTTTTTGTGCCTAAACCTAACAAGACCATAAGCAATGTTTTGTCACAACATAAAACTGAATGTGAAGAAAGTTTCCACATATCCGTGGTTTGCAAAAACATGAATTGCCAACATTTTTCTGGCGACTGGGTGCCTGTAAATTCTGCACATAATTTTTTACATGTTAATATTTAACAAACCAAATGATGGCCTAGCTTAATGAATGAGCAAAGGGCCTCTACTGACCCGCTTTCCTCTGAGATGAATTAACACTCAAATGGTGCATATTCTCAAACAAAAACCTACTGACACAGTGAATGTGAGGCTTCAGGGGCCCCTGTCTGGATCCCTTTCCTTCTCCGCCTAGTAGGTAATCCAGCCTTGCCTCAATTTACTGTAAACTTTAAATATGTGGATCTTGTGACTTACCAATATGTGATTTGTTTCAGCCCCAGTCTATCAAAACATCTGATAGTGAACAACTACACGTATTATTTCTAATGTAAGATAACATTTATACCAGCTAGCGAGCTAGCTAATCTGAATTGAATGGAGAAAATCTTCCAAATTGAACCAGTGGAAGGCAGAAAGAGTCGCACAAAGGTGGGAATTACAGATTTCCGACTTCCACTGAAAGGCAGCGTAAACCTGCGTCGTACAGCCTAGTGCGAACCTGGCTCACAGTCTTTCACATTCATGTTTTGATGCCATATAGCAGTCTTCAACCTGCCGCGCCACCTTTGACAAGATGCGCGGCCAAAGGCAATCCCAGCACGTCTTCAACATTCACTACGAGCAGTCGAAGTCACAGGACTCCCACGGAAAGCAGCGGTTAACCATTTTTCCATTTTGTTTGTATTCCATCACTGAGGTGAATGGACAGATCTGTTGCGGTCAAAGTGTTACTGTTTGTGTGTCAGTTCGCGTAGTTCATCGTTAGTGTGAGTACATGGATAAAAGCAGTCCAGTTATCTATTGCTGATTAGGTGGATAGGCTGGCTTTAATGTGGAGTACTGTAATAGAGTAATGATAAAAGATATACCTTGAAGACATCAAACAGAGACTGTTGTCGTAATTTGTTTAACCTGTGCAATCAAGCCACGATAAACTATGATGCAGAGCTAAAAAATATAAGATGGTGAAAAAGTGACGCAAGTTAGCCTTTGGCTCTCTGGGGAGAACCGTAGGTGGCCAGTGGTGACTCGACTTTCTCCAGCCCTCATCTGACAGAGATGCAGGAAGACTACTGAGAAAACTGGGGAGACTTCCAAGGAAAAAAAAAAAAAGCAGCACTAGCATCTCCCACTTCACAACCAAACAGGTGCTTGGTTTGCAGTATTTTTAGTGCTCCAATTCATCCAGTTCAACTGTTTCATCTACTGCATACGCCGAACGGATCTGCTGCTGATTCTCAGGGGCTATCTCACTGCCACCGCTGGGATCTGAAGGATCTCATGTGGGGACAGGTTAAAGTGGCAGATTCCTTTGAAAACTGGAAGATCTCATCATTTCTGCCTGAAAAAACAGACACACTTCCCATGAGAGATGGAAAAGATGAGGGTCATGTTCACCCGAAGCGGGTCATTCAAACTCTGGAGAGAAAGTTTCCCTAATTCAGTTGGTTTGGCATGGTGGAACTGTTGGAAAATATGTCCAAGTCCTCCTCCAAGATAAATTTGTTATGGTTCATAACTACCATAACATGAAGGGTTGTGGCCACGAGGAGACAGATTTCGTTTCCTGAAAGCCAGCGGTTCCTCAAAACTTGGAAAGCAAACCGTGACATGTGGCTTAAACTGATACTTACACTTACATATTCTGCATGTGATTAAAACTAGCATGACTAAAAAGAGTGAATGTAAACAACTGATATCAAAGCAGACCAAAACCTTCTCAAGCTCAAAACGGAGTGAAGGATCAATAAGAAAATGTCAGTTCAGATAGCCCTTGAGAATCTGCTTTCGCACCACTGTGGCAGCAGCATCCACTAAGTCACTTCCGTGCAGCTCGCTAGCTCTATGCCGCTGCATGAAATGACCTGAAACAATAACACAGTTGCAGATGTAGTGAATGACCCGGTGAATCCGAACAATGGTGGAGAATCTCTCTCCGTGTCCAAGTCTTCCTCTTCTTAGCACTTTTGTCCCATCATCACCACCCTTTAACCCCGTCGGTCGCCGCCGCCTTTGCATGAAAAGAAAAAACAGAAAACAAACCCTCTTGCTTTCGAGTCTCTTGCCGTTGACATTCCTCGATCGTCAACACTCCATCACAGCCTCATACCTCCTATCCGCTCAATTACATTCCCCTTACCTCTCAACCCCGTCCCCACCCTGACACCCTCTCTTCAATCGCTCTCCCGGCCTCAGACATAGCAGAGGTACAGGTAGGTCTTCTCTATGCGCCAGTCTGGGGGGATGTCTTCGGGCTTGTGGCCTTTCATGTGCTTCTGCATGGCTGACAGGCTGGGGCAGTACTCCAGGCAGATGGTGCATTGGTAGGGCGAGGCGCCGTTGTGGGTGCGCAGGTGCTTGATCATGGCCGAGTAGTCCCTGGATCGCTGGTGGCACAGCTTGCACTCGAATGGCTTCTCACCTAAGGATGATAGGGAGAGGTTGAAGACAACACTTGTGTTAGCCTTAGTGCCATTCAACAACACTATTTTGTTGCTATGTTCATGATCTACCTGTAAATCAGCAAATTAATGCATTTCATACATAAATCAATGGAAAAGGAAGAAAAAGCTGTATTGGTCTGTGATATGTTCTGGTAAACACAGCAGCTTTTGTCACTGACGCTAAAAGACTGTCACATTATTTAAATGGGATGTGAAAATGTACTTCTCTTCACCACAAATAAAAAAGTCCTCATTGTTCTGGTATTCTGGAAAAAGAAATGTGGTAAATCAGAGCATACAGGGTTTGTACCAATGAATATTACTATTCGCATAAATTGTAGATCTTTTATGCCTTGATGTCATTTAATTAACCACAACTTAGATCTTGTTTTTGCCCTTTTATCCATGATTGCGTATGATACCAACTTTGTAAGGTCATTGCAGAAATCGGGAACACAGTGACAACGCTACAACAAAGTCTGAGGAGGCAAGAAACACTCAGATGGGCTGTAAACCAACTTTATGTAGAGGTAAAACTGCAAGTGGCTGCCCCTATAATCCAGCATGACCTCACCAGAAAGACCTACCACGTAGGTCGACTACGCAATCAGTATTTAGTATTTTTTGGTTTAAGACGCGACCTCTAGTGGTCATAGCAATAATCAGGCAGCAGAGGGGGAAGCCACCTGACATACTATAAGTCTGCATATCGAGGATGACGAGTTGAACACAAGATTTTCATCCAGGAGACTGCTGTTCATGATAAGTTGTTAACCTACCAACGTAGTTAACTTATGTATGTAACACAATTTCTATTATGTATGTAACATATTCCCAAATTCTCCCATGTGACCCCCCTCCTCTGTGACCTTCACTGGCTTCCTGTTGCGGCCCGCATCCGATTCAAGACGATGGTGCTGGCCTTCAAGGCCGTCAACGGAACTGCACCCGCCTACCTCCAAACACTGGTCAGACCACACGCCCCAGCAAGAGCACTTAGCTCATCTACATCAGCTGGCCGACTGATACCCCGCATAGCATGACTCCCTCCAAATTTTTATCATAGCACTTTGACAAATAGCAGTTACAATCCTTAGATGAGGGCTTGACAATTGTTTCTATATTTCTTTAACTCCATCGACGGTGATATGTTGTGGTTTCTCTCTTGTGACAAATGTACTTATTGTAAGTTGCTTTGGACAAGAGCGTCTGCTAAATGCCCTAAATGTAAATGTAACATACTGATGCTAAATAAATAATGTACTTATTTGAACCCAAACCTTAAATCTCGTCTGAAGGTAACCAAACGACAAAGGTCCTGTATTGCTGTATCTGTTGCATTATTACAAGCCACAATGCTGCCAAGCAGACGACCACAGTTCAACTCCGTGGGGAGATTTTCAGCCGTTTATGTGCAAACCAAAGTGGGCTACTTTTCGCAGGAAGGTAGACATTTCCAGCTGTTTTTTGGCGATATAACTGGGTGTTTTTTCAAAGGAGATCTGGGGACATATCTGGCCATTTTCATCATGACAAAACAGGTAGGCTACTTTAAGCTAAACCATAAAGTTTTCCTAACCAAGTCGTTTTCATGCTAAAGCAGACCAAATGCAATGCAGGAGCAACATAAAGAAACGCCCAGTTTTGCATGCGTACTTAGCTAATAATTATTCTGGCGATTAGGTTGGGAGAACTGTCTTTGCAGCACTACTGTAGGTATGGTACATTTTTCTTCTTCCTTGTCAAATAAGATTGGCTGACCTGAGGGTTTGTTTCACAACGGTCTGTTTGTCTGGTAGCTCACTAATGAGCTCAGTGATAGTGCTTTTATTACTGATACAAATGCTGGTCAAAACTACGGAAATGAAGTCCACAGTGTAATGACCCTTAAATTCCAAAATTGCGTCCATTGGTAGTTGGACATGGCAGCATACATAAGCTGCTGTGTGAGAAATAAAATAGTCTCACCACTAATTTAGTGACCACAGATTTCACTCCATCGGCCCCCAAGAAACTGACATTGTTACGATAATTGGAGAGTGAACACACAGTGAGTGACAAGTCAAAACCCAGGAGTAAAATCCCAACTGCCTCCTGAACAGTGGTGTGCAGCAGTAAAAACCCACACTGACTCTTTAAAGTCATTCCAAATGCCCCCAATAATTGGTAGGACTCAACAGAGCGCGAAGAATGAAAGCATAAACGTACAGAAGTGGAGTTTGTTCAGAGACAGTATCAATACAGGGCCACTCAGATCCATCAAACTGTCCCTAAGACAGCGTACAAAATGATCCTTTAATTATTCTTGTGATTCAGGGTATGTACTGTAAATTCTTTGTGTTCGGTCATTATCAATTCTCATTATTGTCTTTATTAAAAAGACTCCATTATTGGGGATTTTGGAGCCATGTAAGGCTTTTGTCACATCATGATGTGCAACAGAAGAAAATGAAAAAGACAAGTTCTGCCATTAAAACCAAAGTGCAAATATTGAATGTGGCAGCAGAGGTTTCTAAGACCATGCAGAGATCGAATGGCTTCAGATCTCCTTTTGAAAACCAACAACACTCAGGAGGTGACACATCTGATGCCGACTTTGAGATGCAGCCGAAAGCTTCAGAAAGAGCTGACAATGTTTCTAAAGCCACTATGTGCTTGTGTTTCTTGTACTGGCTGACTTTGTTGTAGACGATGTCAGCATGTTCCCAGATCTCACCAATTATAGCCACTTCACACTCCACAAAAAACCCACGAACATCTGGCTGTTGTTTCAGTGGAAAAAGTTGCAATTGGCATAAATTCCCAGGTCAAATTAAGTATTTATTGGCTCCATCTCGGATCTGCAGGTCTGCATGACACCCCGGTGGACATGCCAATTTTCGCCTCTTTTCTGGTGAAAGGCCATGACGTTCCTTGAAGCTTTTCCAGTCTCTGTTTAAGTAATGCTTGAACATCATTCAGTTGCTGTTGAGTTTAAAAGACAGACTGAAGTCAAAAATATAAAAGGGTTAACCACCGTCAACACAATCACCAGAATAAATGTGAACCGAGTACGTTTCTGCAAAACGTCAGGTAAGTTCAAACTGGATCTTTCTTGATGCAACTCTATGTTTGCTTAGGTTGAATTTTCTATTTCCTATTTGTCACAATGGTGTGCTTATGCTCTGTTTAGGTTTAGGCACCACCACCACCACTTTGTCAGGGTTAGATAAACATCATGGTTTGGCCTAAAATATGGTTGCTACACTGATGGATGGAGATGATCCTGACATCCCGTGAAAGAAGCCAGTTTTGACACAACAGAAACAGATGGAAATATCAATATCAACACCTTGTTTTGATGCCACAAAAATGCCTGGAAATGTTCCGTGGTGTGACTCGAACTACGGATTTACTCATGTTTAAAAAAGGTGTATATACATGCACATTTTGGTGTAAAAATTACACTGCGGTGGTGAGTATTAGTTAGGAAAAATAGGTAAAACTGATGATACAAACTTTCAAGTCATGATAAGCCAGAGTCCTTCTGTTATTGTGAGAATACTCATGCAGACCAGTCGTAAATAGAATAATAGTGGATAAGTATAAATGTCCAATTTGTAATTTAATTGATTGCTGAACCTCATTCCCAACTTGTCAAATACTGATGCTGTGGTTTGGTAGGTTGGGTTGGTATCTTAATCTAAATAGGCTAAAAATCCCAAAATATGTGACGTTTAAATGTCTGATATTTCTTTTGTAAACCACGTCTAATCAACTAATCTAAGGCACATTACACAAAATACAGCTCCTGCCATGAAGAACTCCTGAAGGCGTCATAAATCAAAGTGCAGCACTGCTTTCTTGCTGTGGGGGCTGCTATATTCACAGGGCACATTTCAATTCAGCAACAGCAGCCATCCTAAATGTGCTAATGATTTGAGTGATGGCAGGGAATAATCCGCCAGCGCTCAAGCCGGCAGACGCAAATTAGACATGTAAATGCTGACCTTTACCAATGGCATTTGAAATGAGCTGTCGGATGTGATCTGGCCCGCCGCTCGCTGTCACCTTTCAGCTGGAGTCTCGCACATGTGCGATGGCAAAATGGGCCTTATGCCTTTCACTGCTCGATCGGTCTGTTCCTTGGGAGCCCTGGTTAACCTTGACCTCTGTCGGGGTGCTTGGTTATGGTGCCATTTAGCCAATAAGCATAAATACAGTGATGCAAGTCGTCATGTGTTTCTCCACAGCAGTGTGGACACCTGCATTCGGTTGATATTGATAACCAGACTGTAAACAGGGTAGCCTCAAATAACCAGCTAATAATGAATTGCAAATGGGGCCCAAGTATTGATCCGCCATTGGCATTTGGGATGTGTGGAGAGGAGGTGGCGGGGGGGTTAGGTTGCCAATGTCGATGATTCATCAAGCAGCTCCCTTTTGTGCGAGGTGGCCTTTGACTGTGAGCTTGTCACTTGCTCTTGTTATCTGCTGTTGCTCTCCGGCTTAACGCAAAGCCCCCTCCCCCACACAAAAGGGGAAAGGGTGGACGGAGGGGAGCCAATTATTGGACAGGCTGCCTTGATAGTGTGGCTTAACAGCTGGCTTATTGAATGGGGAGATGGGAGGGCGCTGCTGTGTATGTGCGTGAGAGGAAAAGAGACGGTGAGGGAGCATAAAGCCTTGGCTCTGTGCCATCCTGGTGAGCACTCGTGGTATCCTCACTCAGTCTGGTACGTAGCGTGCACTCATTCTCCAGGGCACCCAGCTTATCACTGTGTCAACATCTTTATGGGGCTCTAAATATACTGGGATCAATACAAAGTCTTCTGAGACATCCGTCTACTGTATCACAGCAACAAAGATATTCATCTGGTCTGTGCCTTGCAACTTGGATTTCCCACAACGGAGTCCTTTAACAGGCACCGAGAGCTGCATCGTGTTTCAACACTGTATTGTTATGAGAGGAGCACTGAAATATAT
This sequence comes from Spondyliosoma cantharus, assembly GCA_900302685.1. NCBI lineage: Eukaryota > Metazoa > Chordata > Actinopteri > Spariformes > Sparidae > Spondyliosoma > Spondyliosoma cantharus. The sequence continues at coordinate 29,686 of OMLP01013479.1, forward strand.
AACGTTGCACTCATATCAAATTAGGAGAGGTGGAAGAATGGGATGAGATCTCACTACTACAATGTCAACAATATCGGTGTGTGTAGAAAAACCAAACAACATCGAAGTGTATAAAAGGGCGAATAGAGATCAATATCAGTCTTGTTTCTGTCTTCTAAGAACAGGAGTCAGGAAGTTGTTAGCTTAGCATAACGGCTCAAATACAACCAAAAAGCCCTCTAAAGCTCACCAATTAAGCTACATGCCGTATCTTGGTTGTTGTGGTCCTGTGTGTAGAATTTAAGTCAGGGGCTGCCAACACTGTGTTCTGACCATACTCTGTGAGCAAGAGTCACCTGCACGGCACCTTCCACCTAGATTGTCTCCTAATATATGATAGCTATAAAGCAGTGTTTCTCACACATATACTTTACTTGAGTGGGCCCAAATATATTTGGCTACCCATTTTTGTATTTTTAAGTAGTGGACGATCTACTCTTGCTCTTCCCCTCCCGACACTCTCTGGTATAACATTCCTCCTGTAAATGCACCATTATGTTTTAGTTGCATTGGGATGAGCCTTTAGTGGGTCCTTTCCAACAGAGTTCGCCATGATGCGTCGCCATGTTTCTACAGTAGCGTAAAATGCACAAACTAAACACTGGCTCTAGAGAGGACCTTTCACATTCTTTTTTTGCGATTTTAGCAGCCACCGAGCTGTGACCTGGGGGGTATTCATTGGTTGCAATGTGCAACGTCACCGCTAACCCTAATTCCTACACGCTGGACATTTAATCTTTACAACAGAAACAATCATACATCAGCAAGTGCAGTGTTTTTCTCTTCAAACGTTGTCTTTCTGAGTTCGATTTGGATCGCAGTACCTGTGTGCACACGGTAGTGGGTTTCCAGCTGGTGCTTGAGGCTGAACTTCTTCCCACAGCCGTTACATTCATAGGGCTTCTCCCCGGTGTGGATGCGCTTGTGGCCCTTCAGCGTGCTCTCATCTCGAAAGCAGCTCCCGCAGAACTCACACTCGTATGGGTGGTCCCCTGCTGAAATGTGGAGAAAAAGGAGCCAAGTTTACTTCGTCTGCAGACAAGAGAAAAAGGCAACAGTACAACAGTTCTTGACTGAAGGGCAGACATGTGAAGCTCATCTGATTGTTTAACTAAAGTCAAGTTATTGTGACAAGCAGGAATCTTTTATGTTTACGCTTGTATTGCTCTCACTAGCAGTCTCACTACAGTTGGATATAAACATACAGTCGCGAGACACATGCACTGTTATCTGAATGTTTCGCCTGATTATTTTGGTGGGTTTATGCACAATGTCAGAACAACAGGCGTTTGTGCTGTAATGATACCCACGCCATAAGGCATTAATTCCAGCAGACAAATGTAACCCATCTATTGTCTTTCTCTGCAAATCACCTACACTGCTGTGCTGCTTTGTGTAAAGCCTTAAATAATTGCAGCCTGTCATGGCTGCTCACTGGCCATGAGATGTATTATTGACCATGCACTCCCAGTCCCACAATGGATCGGATAACCTTGATAACCTGACTGATGCATATATGGATATAAATTGTTTAATTTGTCTTGTGTATTAGAAGCATGACTCAAAAGCTTATACATTTTTAGCAGTTAGATCTTCAGTATTTACAGATTAATTAGGGATGAAAGATGTATATCTGTATCATAGACTGAATGATAAATAGAGGAGCAAGCCACTGTGACTGATTTGAAGCCTCGAGTTTGGCATTGCGGATGATGCCATCTTGGTTTTTTGAAGCCAGAAGTGACAAAGGAGCTGGGGAGGCTATCCTGCCACACCCTAAAGCATACCCTGCTTCATCGTCTATTTTTGTCGTTGAAAACATTTCAGATCAGTTTGATATGAGGCTTAATACCAGACCGGACCGATAATACCAAATTTCATGACTAGCGGTTGCATGTGACTCAGCCATGTCAAAGAGTTTCTTATAATAACAATTCCTACATGAAATTGACTTTGGCTGAGTGAAACTGATGATGACCGCAGCAACAGTTCAAGAAGCCCACGTGAGTGAATCTTGTGAGTGAACACATTCCTGCAAATGTGTCACGATAAAAACCTCGTTGAGAAATGAAGGATTTCCATCCACTGAAAAGCTCAAAGGCTTTTAATTTGAAACAGATACAGGAAGTGTAGAGCTTGTATTAACAGTGTAACGCAGTAACTTCAAGGGCAAACGGGAGAAGGGGATCAAAGCGAGGCTTCTATTTTACTCTAAATGGATGTGCAATTTATAAAATTAACATCATGCTGCATTGAAGAAGACTTGAAAGCAACAACTGAACCCATAAGCTCATGAGGTAAAGAATCAAGTGGGTAACTTTCTCATAAGCTTAAATATAAGACTTATATTTGCAACCGGTGGAGTTTATACTGTCTGTGATCTCTATCGCCTCTCCATTTGCACTGTATTCTCAGTTTTAGTTTAACGGCACCATATTTACATTTATTCAGACATTTGAGTCATTTGAGACACCAGGCTGCCAGTGGATGTACAGTACGCGTGCCTTCAGGAATGAAAATGATGACGGGCATCACATTCTCCTCCTCAGGCGGCCAGAGCATGGGTCCCCACAGGGCAGCTGTAATGGATGTTCAGATGCCAATGATCAGGGATATTATGATTTGCAGGAGGCTCTCGACAGCAGTCCAGAGACTAATTGTATTCTGGTGTTTGATGAGGAGCTGCTCCTTGCGTCATTTGCCTCCCCCCCTCCGGGTTACACTCTCTAGCCAAGTAATGTTGTGGATATTTATTAATGTATTTCACTCCACCGCTGCAGGTTTAAGTCACCATCAATGACCTATGCCTTTCATTATCTGCCTGTCCGAGCAGCAACGTGCCAGGGAATAAATTGCATTTCTCGTTATGTGCTGCTGCTGCTACCATCCCACTGTTAAGAGACAATTTCACTTCCATCCTGCATATTTTATTTAAGATTTCATGTCTGTATATACAGTATGTATGGGTTTGTTTGGTTTATTTAGGAGGGCAGGCAGACAGACAGACAGACAGACGGATGAGAGGTGGAAACCCTTTAAATGCTGATCACATTTTGGGTTTGCTTTACTTTCATGGACAAAAAAACCCCAGCGTTTTCGATGCCTTGTGATGTTGGACGCATTCCCATTAAAAGGAAGCTTTGATGGGGATGGAGGGGTGCGGGAGGATGGATAAAACTGAGATGAAGCAGGGGATGTGGGTGTATATGGCGGCAGGGGGAGGGGGCTGGGTAAAAATCAATAAAAGTGACAGTCTTTATTTGTCTGCGTGAAGTTATCAGTGGCTCCCGCTGTAAGACATTGTGCTCTTTCTAGCGTTTCAACCACAGCAGAGATCACAATCCATCACGGCACTCGGTGGGCTCGCGCGACGCTACAAGAATAATAATTGAGCTCGGATTCACCTGCCTTTAATTAGGGCCTCCGATCAGACCAGCCAGTGGGATGCTAATACTCAGAGGATGCCTATGGAGGGTTATTTACGCTTAATGTCCTGTTGCTCCGCTAACGTCTGCTGTTAGTGAAGATCATCAGAAATCTTGGATTAGTGGGAAAGAGCTTATTGTCTTTCTCTTTTTCGATAAGAATAAGTTTCATTTAATTAAAATAAAAAAAAAAAAACAGTGTTTGTGCATGAGAATATTTATTACCAAATATGTACATTCTACATCAGTATTGGCCAATTTTCTTTCATTGCAGTTGCCACTGAAATATTTTTTGTTCGTTTAAGTATTTAGATTAAATATCTACTAGTTATACATTTCATTAGGTGCAATAAAAAGACACATAATGTACCAATTTCCTATTTCTGAATTGAAATAGATACTGCACATCCACACAGTAAAACTGAGTGCTGATATGAGCATGTCTGTTATCATGAGTGGTACAGAAAGCATAGCGGTTGCTGTATAACTCCAGCATCCTGTTGGTGCCCGGGATGCGTCGCTTACATGCCGTCTCCGGTAGCCACTCGGGGACGCCAAAGTGCAAAGTAACACTGCAGAGCTTTAAATAAATCAGACACAATTCTATAATCACATTGTGAGGATGTAAAGGGCCAGACAGGACTTCATTTTGTCAGGATATTCTCAGGGGGGCCGGCGAATAAGCGGAACACGTCCTCTGTCCATCCCAAATCTGCCACTATTACTTCCTCTCTCCCTTTGTCCTCCTTTCATCCCTCCTCTCTCCCTTCCTTCCTTCCTTCCTTCCTTCCTTGCTATCTCTTTTCTTTCTCTGTGGTGTGACCACATGGCAGGGAGGCCACAGATGAGGACCCAGCACAGTGAGGTGGAACCACAGCCTGGTGAGTGGACCCTTGGGTGCCCCCGAGCATCACCACCTGCGTCTCCTGACCCCCCTCTTCAACACCACCTCTACATTTACACCCCCTCCTCTTTCTCTATCACCTCCTTTGACACCCCGGAGGCCTGCTGAGGGTGCCTGTGCCCATGGGCACCCGGGGCGTGTTCATTATATACGGTAAGGGGCTGTAAATCACCGGGCTCCATCACTGCCAGCACCAGAACTGGCTCATTCTCTCTCTCTCTAAATTCAATTCAGTCCTCTCTCTCTCTCTTTCTCTCTCTCTCTCTCTCTCTCTCTCTCTCTCTCTCTCTCTCACACGCGCGCACACACACACACACGCAC
>OMLP01013479.1:37882-51008 GCA_900302685.1 Spondyliosoma cantharus
TGAAATGGGATTCATTTCCATGTGTTCATATTCTGTCATGGTTCCGTTTTTTTTTTTTTTTCCCCAGCCTGCTCTGTTCCCTTGCAACAATGTATTAGTATCCTGGCCTCGCCTCAGTGGAGAGCCAGCACTGAGAGAATTACTAGTGGACTAAAGAAAAAATAGTCACTGTAAATAAGCGTCTGACTGCTGCAGAATTCATTTTGCGCTGACCTGAATTAATGCTGTTTATTCAACTGAGCTTAAGTCACGATGTAACAGGGTAGGGATGACATAATTCACTCCTTTTTCATAAAAGAAAACAAGGATTTTTGTTTTGTATTTACACTATGCTATATTTGTCCCTGACAATCTTTCTCTTGGGCCAGAGTGTAAGGTTCTTTCCAACTATGGCTGCACACAACTCACTTTTTTCCATGGTCAGGTACGCCATTAACCTGGTACACCAGGGTGGAAGGTTTGAGTACGCTGTATGGTAGTCTTAGAAAAAAAAACTTTCCATGTGCAAACACAAGGAAGAAATTAAGTCTCCTGAGTTTCAGGACAGAGGAAACAAAAAAGGAAATTCATAGGAAAATTTAAGCTAAACATTCGCATGTAAAACATACATTTATGTAATAAAAATGAAAATATCAACACATTATGTGTTGTTAGTTTTCTTAACTTTCTCAGATATGTACCATTTGAACAGCTTTTGGGGTGCCTGTCTCTCTTTTACTTATTTATGTTTTTCTACCCCATTGTAGCAGTCTGCATCATAGCCATACATCACATTTGATACAGGAGAGCCTTAAGTTTAAGTCTGGCTCATCTGATGTTCAAATTTTGCATGTGCTTTGTCTGAGAATGGATGAATTTACCAGAAGTAAAAAAACAAAAAAAAAGAACTGCAGTGAAAATTTGGTGTTTTTACTGTGAACCTCCATCTAGTTCATATGAATTTCTGTCTCCATCTGACCTTTCCTAAGCAAGTTACAGTCATTTATTATAATATTAATACTATACACGACATTTTTAAGTGAAAACAGGAGACCTATATTTCATTTGTAGCTGATGTAGAGGTGTCCAAAAAGGTTAAGAGAGTAAATAGAAAGAGAGGACAATGAAGGACGGCTACAACCATTTCCAATTGGCCCAGAGGAAGAAAACTATTTCCCTGACAAATCCACGCTGTAGATTGTGATGGTGTAATCAGGTTCACCACGGAGCCCCTGAATGCTTAAACGAGACATGTGTGACCACTGAAAAGCTGAGACTTAACATGAGTTTTTAAACCATATGGATAGGATTAGCAGGTCATAAGTCATTAAACATTTTAGAGCAACAGCTATTTTAAGCCACTGGTGGGTGTCTTTGAGGGTTAATGAGGATGTGCTTTTAAGCCATTATATTATTCCCGTACAACCAATATTTCACACATTTTTGGAGCACTATTTTTAGTATTGATCAGACATACCTGCTACCTGCTTGTGAGCCTGTTAAACACAAGTGCATTTAGGAATAATCATCATGTAAAAACACTGTCTCTTGACACAGGTCCTCAGTTTGCCACATGTCTTCATTATGAGGCACAAAACCAGGTCAACTCTTAATGACATATTTTTCATATTTCCAAACAAAACTAAAATCTAATCACAGTGCTCATTATACCAAAATCCTACTGGCACACGATGAAGCGGGGCTTTGCTTTGGGGAACAGATGGTAATCTAGCCATGCTATTATGCAATATGATAGTAATAACCCATATATCTATTATATCAAGAGGTTGTTTCTTATTATGTCGAGGCCATATCAAAATGTTTACAGCTCAAAAAACAGGTTTCAGCGCTGATTTTCTCCTGAAAGTTTACCAAAAAAAACCCTGAGGAGCTCAGCAATTAATACTCCACTCACACACTAATGACATGACTACTTTGAAAATGTTTCAAAGATTAAAAATGTCTCAGATAAAGTCTTCACATTGACACTGATCCAAGTGATTTAGCACTCCAACTTTCTCTTTCTTTTTTTTTTTTTTTTTTTTTTTTTTAATCACAAATCCTCGACGTCAGTATGAATCCTTTCCTCAGCGTCTGCTCTGCTCTGTTAGTATTTTGGTAGAAACAGTATGAAGTGTGCTCCTTTGAGAATAAAGGGCCAGACGCAAATGGTGATGCAAGTCCACTGCAAATTCTTATTTGAGCGTGACCAACAGAGTTGAGTCATTTCCTGACCGCAGATGCTGCTGCAGCAGTGCGCTGGCGCACCTGAGGCACTGATGTAAAATAGGTTGGCCCGGGAGGAATGAATTATCAGAAGTTGCAGGAGGAAGTGAATATTATGTTCTTTTTGACTAATCATCAATCCTAGTTATTCTAGTTAGCTCTCCAAAATGCTGTCTATATTTTACGATACATTTTAGTTAATAACTAATAATTTGGGGGGATTTTCATTCGTTGAGGGAGCTGAGACTGAAGGCAAAGTTCTTTGTGTGTCAGCCTGTCCTCCGTGGAGTAGCTGGCAGACTTCACAAGAAGCTCAAAATAAGAACTACTGCACCCTCACGATGAGATGAGCGAGGTGTGGTGGTTTGGACATCTAAATCTGATTTCTCCCAGAGGCTTAGATGTGCAGATATTCTGGGTTAAATGAGAGCAGACCCTAGAGCTGACCCTCAATACACCACAGGGATTACCTTTCCCATCTGGTCTGGGAAGGTCAAGACATTCCCCAGAATGAGCTGGAGAAAGGAAGATCAGGGTTATGCTACTTAACATACAACTATGACCCAGACCTGCAGAAGGCACACTGGTCAACCTTCAGACCTGAAAAATAGGGACGATGCCAAAACCAAAACAGAGGATTTCACATTTGAGTTTACCACCCTGAGCGACGGGATCACAGCTGGACAGCTTCAAGCCCGTCATTTCACACCTGGCATTAAATGAGTCTCGACATGCGTATTGAGTGCCCTCTTGTGATCGCATCTGACTTTCCGCTCTATATGCAAATACACACCTACATAACTGGAACAAATGGATTCAACGTTTTTTATTTTTTTTTACACAAAGAAAGAGTTAACAAGAAAGCCCAAATAGTTAAGAATGAGTTGTAGCCAGTGTTTTGGTGACGTCCCCATGTGTCCTTAAACTGCGGTCGGATGTTTGGCTTGTAATAACACCACCACCATGGCTAATATGCATATAATTTGAACCTGATGTGCCATGTTTGTTACAAATGTTACCCTTAGATGTATCCGTGGTTTTAACTGATAACATTATGTCCCGGCGACTGGGCGGTACCACTATAGTGGGGACGGTTAGTGAGAGCTTCCACTGACCTGTGTGTGAGCGTAGGTGACGTTTGAGTGCAGTATGGCTGGGGAAAGTCCGGTTGCATTCGCTGCAAATGTAGCTGCGGACGCCGGCGTGGACCTCCATGTGCTGCTGCAGTGCCGTCTGGGTCTGGAAACGCTTCCCACAAAGCAGGCAAAAGATGGCCATGTCCGACCCTGCAGGGCAAAAGAGGCAACAGAGGAGTTAGTGCTGTGACGATTTCATTTCTTTTACAAATGGCCACCGATTTACAACAACTTATTTTTTGTTTGTTTCTTGTTTCTTAGTCTGTCTAGATCTCAGAAGTAAACATGCTGTGTACAATCTTACTGTTACTGATAAGAATGATGGCCAGATTTACAAAAAACACTGGGGAGTCACACTCCCCACAGCACTTCGCAGTAGACAACCGATGCCACCTTTCTTCAAACAAATCACACTAAAGGTTGAGCATGCACAATGATTAACAAACAGGATATTCAACATATTAGATGTGATGTCGCGGGCTCAGACATAATACAGTTTATTAACTGTGCCTTACATGAAGCAGACTGTATTTATAGGATTAAAGGTGCACACAATGCTCATGTTTCAGGGTGGCTGAGTAGAAAGATAAAGATCTCCTATGCAATACTTCAATCGAATCTTGACTCCAGCGAGCACTGTGCATTTTTCTCCAACAGAGATAAAGAGCGCACAGTTGCAAGCGCACAAACACATAAAATCACAAACACAGGCGCAGACATACACACAGTTGCACGCTCCCTTGAACACACTCCCTTCACACTTTTTCAATTACCAGGCTGGGGAAAACTCTGGGGAAGGACTGAGTGTTTGGAGCTCAGTTTCTATTTCATCAGTCAATAACACATCTTTGGGGCAAAGCTGACACTAATTTAAAAATCTATGAAGAGCAGCCCGCCTCATGTTCATAACCACTGAAGGAGGAGGAGGGCCCACGACAGCCTCCACGCCAGATCAATCACTGTCTCGGCTGCTCTGCGCGACGAAGGGCGGGTATGCCAGGAGGATGCATTGCTGGAGGATGATGATAGGAGGAAGGATAGAGAAGAGCTGCTGGATAGCAGGTAAAGATAGGAGATTATTTTAAAAGTAAAAGGAAGAAGATGTACAAACTAGGAAGGAAAAAAAAGTCTAATTTTGGTGGGAGGGAAATGAATATTGACAAACCTTCTCTTTCTGAGCTCAGCTCTGTCTCAATGTTTCATTTTCTGTAGCGCAGGAGAGAAATGTGTCTGCAGGAGTGTAGAGTTTTCATTAGATCCTTGTTGAACGCCTCTGACTGGAAGCCTGAGCAAGTAATCTGTCAGCCCTACAGGTGAGGCGGATTCCTAAGATGTTGGTGACCCTTTGACTTTTTCTCTAGGCTCACTATCAGGGCAGGTTTTCTGCTTTTACACAACAAATACGCTCATAGTACATTCATGCTACCTTTAGAGTAAACCCATTTGATTTTAACCCCACCGCCTCTGGAAAAACAGCCTATTTTTGGCAGGCACAAGCGCTCAGGCCGTGCCATTCACCGCATGAACGTTACAACCCCAACAGACAACTCGGGTTTAGACTGGTGGGTTTCATATTTTAAAGTGATTAGCTTGGTGGTGCGAATTTAAATCAAGCATTTGTCTTCTAGGGGGAACCCACTGTTGCGGTTTTCTCATTTTAGTGACTGTATGTCAGCCAAACTAAAGAAGCGAAAACAACCCAGTGGTATCAAGTAGTATCGAAACGTAGTCTGCATTCGTTCTTTTCGTTCCAAGAGCAAGGAAAATGTTCACTGAACTATTTACTAAAGCCAATCAACGCAAGCAGTCTTTGATTTCACGCGACGTGTGAGTGGCAGACAAGGTGCTGTAGAGTTGGCAGTTCAGCATGTCGACCAAAATGTTCGCAAGTATACTACATGCCTGTGTCTGCTCAGAAAAAAAAAAAAAACAATGTGGAAGGATTATTGCAGGAAAAACCGTGAATAAGGTGGCAAAGCACCTTCAAGCACAGAGTAAACTTGAGCGTTTGCAAGGCTAATGGATTCTTCGACACCGTAACTGTTGATTACTTCAGGTAAGATGCAAGAATGTTTAACATAAATTTTTTTGACAAGGGGAAACAGCAATTCCTGGACTTAAACTGACTTTGTTACAGCCGTTCTTTGGATGGGAATACATGTAGACTTGAAACAATTAAAATGCCTCTATTGTCACGGCAAACTAACTGACGTGTTTTATGCATAAAGTCTTACAGATCTCAAGGAAGAAAGAGGAACAGCTTAGATTTTATTGAAATGAAAATCCTTTTGAGCAGGTATCTGTATGCACTTTAAGGGTTCTGGTTATGGTGCTGATACCCAACCCTACTGATTATGGGTTCAATTGTTAACTCAGCTGTATTATATGGCAGATGGAAAAAGTGAAACTGTCGCAGATGATTTCTTCAATCGCAATGCGTAAATGCTAACTAGTGCACACATGTAACTAGTGCCAAGCTAGTTTTCTCCTGTGTTGCATCTCCCTCACTCTTCTTCTCCTCTCTGCTTTTATCAATGAAGAGGCTATTGACTGGGGTCGATTGCTCCTGGAATCCCTCTAGGACTCCAGGTACTTAAGTGGCTCTGATTGACAGGCATGCCTCCTGTTCACTTCTACTTTCCCTCTCCCTCATTCCCTCTCTCCTAGTTTTTTTTTGTGCATCTGTCAGCGGACTAGCATAGGCAAAGTACTTCTTCCCCCAGGCCACTTCAGACCAACAGTTCTTGGTCACATTATAGACGTAAAGTAACATGCCGTTATTGTTGTTGTTCGGAGAGGTGGAAAAAGAAAATGTTCTGAGTGGTCTAGAGGCAGAATGAGTGACTGACACAGTGAAAGGAGGGAAGTGGGGGGTTGAAAGAGACTTTAGCCAAAGGTTTAGGAATGTAAAAGGTTATCAGACCTCTGACCCGAGGTCTAGGCTCAGGCGTGGACGTGGTTTGAAACATGAAACCCAGGTACTGACACACACTGACACGCAGAGAAAACAGAGCTGGTGAACAAAAAGCTGAAGCGCGAAATGAAAAAGGACTTTGAAGTCAGGGCATTTACAGTGGCGAGTCACATTGAGTTTAATGCCGCGCGATGTGTGTTAGAAAGTATGTGTCAACCTTAAAAGAAGAGCAACTGTCAGTGCTTTTCAAAGTGTGTTTTCAAAGCAACAAGAGACAGCAGAGAGAGTATAATGGAGAGCAAAAAAAGTCAGTATGACACACAGACAGAACTGTGCTGGTGAAGAACTGTAGAAACTAGGAACTGATGGACATTTAAACTTAAAAAAAGGATCCAGCCTCTACTTTAAACTTGAGGTTTGAAGAGCTTCTATTCATGATCATTCATCGCCAAAAAGTAAAGATATATACGTTCATGTAAGGAGGACACAAAACCTAAAAAGGTGGACAATAGGATCAATAGCTGCCCAGTGCTTCATTAGAAAAGGCCAACCACTCTGTGGACACCAATCAGCAGATCATCAAACATCTCTGAACTGGATTGGACATAGTTTTCCATCTCATTCATCAGGACACTTTCTGATGAAAGGAGGGTCCGAGGTCGCCTACTCTCAAGACGAGGACCTCTCCAGGGTCTTGAATAAGAAAAATGATGCATGGAAACACGCTCATAATGAGCCAAATTACTTTGTGTTTGCTGGCATAAACAACTACCAAAAATGGTGGAATGGTGCAAATGCAAATCCAGGATTTGGTATAGGGTGAAATTCCCTTGTATCGAAATCTTCTAGTAGTTAATAATAACGACAGGTATCGGAATCAGAAGTGGGAAAAAAAAATCCTTCTTCTCTCTCGTTACGAATCTTATGAATTCCGTTTTAACCAAAGATTGCAGTGGTGAGCCCTGTCTCTGGGCTTAACCTAGTTTTTTTCCTGCATGCCTCGAGATAGCCAGTCACCAGCACCATTAAATCTTAGTAAAAACAAGCATGCCGCATGCTTATTGGCTCACTAGCGCTGATGAGATTAACTCCGTAGGTATTGAAAGACAGTCATTTTTCGATACTCGATAAAAAAACGTCAATTTGGTCATCGGCTTTCCATACCCAGCCCTATGTCAGAAAACTACTTGCCACTTGCCATCCCTTCCCCTTTTTGTCTCCAAACCACAGTTTGTACTAAAGTGTAGTGTGAACCCTGATTAGTGTTAGACAAAATTAAGTGGAACAAACTATACAGACGGTACAGCGAATAATGTGAGTGTGTTGCAAGAAGGTGAGTAAAGGTGTTGTCGGCGGCTGATGGATGAAGAGAGCAGCGGAGAGATAAAAAAGGAAGGAAAGGTGGGAGAAAAGTAGTTGACCCAGGAGGTCCATTACAGTGTAAAATTGAGTCAGCCCAAAGTGACACCTGAACGGAGGAGCTGGAGGAGCCAGAGTGGTGGGGGGTTCTTAGTCTCAGTCCTGTTTGGCTGTTTTGGAATAATTTACCTCCTCTAACCAGCCTCTCTCTTCTCTCTTCTCCCACCATCTATTTATAAAAGGCTCGGGCAGTCTGTGGCCGCTTGTGTGTGCGGCCGCGGCAGTGGCGGCAGTATCTTAATGGGCCGAGAGTGGCAGGGCTGCTGTTATTTAAGTGGGGGACGGACGGAGGCCGGTAATGGAGAGGAATACTCCCCGATGGGAGGTGACAGTGGCCGGATGGGCACAGAGAGAGATGGCCTAAGGGTAGAGGACGGCCGTGGAGGTGGGCACTTTTTCTGATTCTGATGTGCAGGAGGGTAACCACTCGCCCGAAACACCCACCAGCTGGAGATAACAAAGGCAGTTAATGGCCTCAAACGTTTTTTTTTATTTTTTACAAGAACTCAGCAGGTAATTTCTTACTTTACTCCATGTCTTGTGAGAATAATCGCTCCATTAAGAGGATACTGAGGCTTGAAGACAAGTCACCGGAGTTGACTAGATTTGGATTCAGTGATTTTGGTCAACTTGCTCACACAAAGGCTCTAAAACAAGAGATGGCAAAGTACAGATATTGTCTAAAAAAAGACTGAAATGTACTCAAATTACAAACCTAATCCTTCAGTAACTAAGTGTTTGTACTCCTGCAAAACCAAACTGCGGGCTTCAAAACGTCCCTCAGAGGCCTAAGGATGATGTCACTTATGGATTCTTATCTCTCAAAAAAAATAGCTGCTTTTAATGAAATAAAAATGTTGCATCTCTTTTATTAGATGATTATATTTTATTTCATTGTTGAGTGTCACATTTAATGCAGTCATGTTGAGTCAATGCAGTGTTTTTTTTAGTAATGCATTTCTAATTGGCTATTCGGTCTCCTGTAATTAATCAAACATCTAGTTATCTAATTTATACACATTGACTCGACATGATTCTGCATTAAATGCGACACTTATGTAATTGAATTAGACGGAAAATGTCCATGTAATTAAAATACTTAAAGCCAGTGTTTGAGGCATTATCATTTGACTCAACATACTTGCTTTCTATAGTCTGTACTCATTACTTTCGGAAAACCATTAAAACATCTGTCGAGGTCCAAACCAACATTTCCCACTCTAAATGTCTTTGAACAAGCACACGTGTTTTGTGCTCTTTGAAGCTCAGCAAGAATCTGCAAAAACGGACTTCAACAACTCAGAGTCATGTTTCAAGATGAGATGAGCGGTCTTTTAATCCTGCTCCAAATACGCCCTGAACGCTCGTGTTTCCTGGACTGTAGTCGAGACAGTTAAACGCGTCCCGACTGTGGCCTGCACTGCAGCGTGCTGAACAGAGGACCTGCCAGAGTTAATGAGGCAGAGAGCAGCGGGACCTCGGCACAGGGTTTTCAATCACAGGCCATTACCACAGCCCTCAACCTCTGTAACTGCTTGCTCCTGTCAATAGCAATCTATAATAAGCTATAGTTTATCTATAGAGAGGGCGGAATAGTGACTAAATATAGGCTTCTGTATCCTTAAAGTCCTACATTTAATGTAGGTGTCACAGTTTGAGGCCTAATAAGAGAAAGATGATCCCACAGTCTCCGATTTCTGAGTTTAATCTCCCATAAGCATTCTTCAATAAATCATGATTTTTGTAAAAATGATGTTCTCGTTTAAGCAGGGTATGCTTAAAGGCCAGGCTGTCCCCCTCTTATTCAAATATGCTCACTTCTCACTCAACAAGAAACAGAATGACAATGGCCCTAATGCCAAACTCACAGCTTCAAAATGGTAGTCCATAAACCAATTGGTTATGTCACAGTTGCTTAACGTTTTTAATTACTTTTTTTAAAAAAAACTTTAAAGCCAGCTAGGGGTAAGTTAATAACAGAAAGATGATCCCAAAGTCACCTCAACATCATCTATGACGGCTTTGTGAGTTGCTGCCTTCGAGTACTGCTTACAAAATCTGATTCTGGAGTTTCATCTCTTATAAATATGATTCCTCTTGAGTGGATCATTTCTGACCTGATGAAAGTAGTTTAGAATAAAGACTTGCAACTTGCAGCTGACAGCGTTGAGAAAAAATAAATAGTGAGTGGTTTAAATGGTTTAAATAATCTTGAGCAAAAGGATTGTTCTTTTTTTCATTCTTCCAACTTTTACTGAAAGGGTTCTCAGTTGAATCTTTTGTTTGTCAGGAAACACCGTCCTTTTGAAAAAATGTTCCCACATTTATGTTTTGATGATGGTGTAGGGTGAACCCTGTGTAACCTGTATCACTTAAATCTCAAACATTTCTACTACTAAGGTCAGTTTAAAGGAAGCGAAGAAGAGGCCTGACAAAGCTGTGAAGATGAAGAATCACCACCGCAGCTAATCTATAAGTCTTTAGATCATTAATCTTTACACGTGCACAAATGTTGGTGGTGCTTTTCAAACCACTCAGGTCAATTTGTCCACTTCTTCCCTCTGAACTATTCTAGCTTTACACCAGCGAACACAGGCTTCAACGATCAGTCACAACAACACCCTTCCACATAGGTGCTCTGTTGAATACTCGGCCCTGCTGGCTGCCACCACCTGACTGCCAGTCACCACAAACACCAGTCACAACAGTCCTGCCTCTTGTCGGCGGAGAAAGGTGTGAGAAGCTAAAGCAGAGGTGACGTTCCCGCTGCTCTTTAGCTGCGTCTAGACTGCAAGTGTTTGCTGTTGCTCTCATCTGCAATCAGGATTCATCACACATCAGATCTCAGCTGTTTTGAAAAGGTCGCCAAGCACCTTTTTATCTCCGCCTCCACGGGGCGTCACTGGAGAAATGCATCTTGTCATGAATGAACAAATACATGCCTTTGGTAATTTGCTCTTGTATGGATCGGAAAAGGTCCCCAATGAAATGCTAGGGTACGTCCCTGACACTCAGGACTTTAGTGTTGTCATCATGCCTGGCAAATCGCTGGCTTGCAGGACCCCGACTGGGAAACTGTTGTGTCTGTAAAACTGCAGGGAAGCTAAGTGTCCCTCAAGTTTCACCTAAAGGGAACTTAAACTGCTCTCACAAATCAAACATGGGCACTGAGTATAATGACCACTGACTGTAAAAAGTATGGATGGAGCTTCCAGTTCTGAAAAAGTGAAGCTGTAGCGGTACACTGGCACTCTTTCTAAAGGCCAGCAGGGGACGACTCCAGAAGGAAATAATGTTATAAAAGAAAATAAACAACAATGTCAAGAAATGAAATACTCTTCTATTTTTTTTACTAAACAGAAAAATACAGACATACACATTCTGAATTCAAGTTTCTCTCTCTGCTAAATCCCAAGTAGTTTGATTGAATGGAAGCTTCAGCAACTTCACACTTGATTCATAACCCAAGTAAAAAGTTTCCAAATGCGTTAATGGTCTCAATCGGTAGATTTAAGTCTTCTTCAAAACAGCACAATGTTTATTTAGCTAATTGTGATCCAGTTCATAGAAATAGACGATAGACGATAACGCAGGGAGGAATTTAGGGCCAAATGTGGTGCTGTTAATGCCAATCCTGAAGCTTCAAAACTGAAGTTCAAAATCACTTTGTTACAGTGTCACACATTGTGGCAAACAGTTTTTCTCAATTTTAAAGCGAGCTCAAGGCAAATTAGGAAGAATACTCCTGATTCAAGAGTTTACGAATATATAATGAAAAGATCAGAGAGCGTGAAATCTTTACAGATGTTCACTTTTTCACAATTTGTGATCATGATCATGTCGTGATTTAAAAAAAAAAAACAGAATACACGTTAAAGCGCAATATCAGTCTGCAATCTTTCACTACATATATGGCATGAAAAGGGAAGGCAGACTTCCAGGAATAGGGATGTGATGACAAACTAGGAGTGATGTGTCCAAGATGTAGAATTGTCTACCACTATGAAACACTACATGAGATAAAACAACAAATTATTGTGGCCACATGTGTGTCAGATAGTGCAATCCATTTTTATAATGTGTAGTCACATCGTGGCATTTGAAAGGTTTAATGAAAAGTCTCATGTAGAACAAAGTTTCAGACAGAGCTGAGGGATTTGTTTTGAAGAACGTTCTCCCAGAACACCACTAAATATACCTTGTGCTGTCATGGGAACTAGTTTCTCTAATTGATTGCTAGATAGTGAAATTAAGGTTCTACTTGTTTTTAAGAGTAATTTCTGCAAACTTCTTGCTCTCCACAGCATCGCTGATTGCCTCATTACATTAAGATCAAAACGATCAAAGGTTTCCCAACTCTTCCTCGCTGCATCCTGAGCCAGTGAAACATACTGCAAGACATATGTTCTAATGGTTGTCGTCGCAGATGATCTAGAAAACAATTTGTTTCTCAAAGTGGAGAGAAAATGGCCAGTTTTCTAACCACGTTCAGCACGATTCTGCGGCTTCCGTTTAATTCTGCACCAATCATGTATGTTTGGATTGAATGTGCAGGAGCGCTACCACATGGTGCTAACAGAAGCATGAGGACTGCCAGCAGAGATACAGAAATGAGGAAATAAGCATGCTGCTAAAGTAGTTTACATAGCATGCATTGCATCCAAATTACATCACTCCAAACAACCTGGGCGAATCGTCTCCTGTTTGTCGCATTCGAACCAGAGCTAATGGAGGAATTTAGGCAAGTAAACAATCTCGGTTTAGGTTAGAGATCAAGTTAGGATAACTTTTATCACCATGTTTTGTGTCGCAAAATTTCCAGACTAAGAGCTGTCAATGTGTCATGAGGGTTTCAGGTTAGGGATTTCTCATTTGCCTACGTGACATTTTTGGGACATAATCACACCATTTCCTCATCGTTACAGCACAAAACTCCCCAGACATCATGCAAGATTCATGACCTTTAAGGAGAACAGGACAGGGCACAGAGATCCAGATTGCTTTCTGTCATCTGTGGGCTAATATTCACCGTACACAGCCTTTCATTCAGAGTATCCTGCTATCCAACTGTGCACAGTGCTCACTGACATCCTCTTTTCTCGGCTCACATTTCCAGCCTGGTTCCTCTTATGTGCTTCACAACACAGACACATATAACTCCAAAACATATTTACACTGTGCGGTAAAGAAAATAAGATAGAACGTTTACGCTCCTGCTAATTCATCCAAAACACCTCCACAGAAGTATTTATTGATCAGACTGGAGGAGGGCGGCTTTGGCGGCAGAGAGAGAGAGAGAGAGAGAGAGAGACATCTGCATGCAGACGAGAATGACTTGACTGATGCAGCACTGCATAAAATGTTTACTTCTGGTCATGCATAAGCATAATGTTATTTAAATCCTAAGTTACCTAAACTTTTTTCAGACTTTCCACTCAGACTTTCCCACTTT
>OMLP01013481.1:0-13684 GCA_900302685.1 Spondyliosoma cantharus
CCTGCGGTCCAGGCATGACTCCGCCACCACCTCCGCCACCCTTGCCAGGGATGGGTGGCGGACCTCCACCGCCACCTCCTTTGCCTGGCATGCCCCCTCCACCTCCTCCTCCCCCAGGCATGATAGTGGCTATGAGTAGTCAGGCCCTGGGGTGCGGTGCACCCATGAAGGCAAACCGATGCCCCACCCTGAGGATGAAGAAGCTCAACTGGCAGAAACTCCGCTCTGTTACTGGTGAGTGGATAAAACATTCCTGTGAAGTATCAAATTATTTTAATGACAGTCTGTCTTTTATCTTTTATGGAGCAAGTCCTGACTGAATCTCATTTTAAGAGCCAACTTTGATGTATACCACAACTTAAAAATGAAAATGTTAGAACGTTTCCATCCGTCAAGATAATACTGACCCCTCAGGTCATTTCATGTGTTGAACTGGAACAGGAGTATGGGAAATGTGAGTGAAGACATTGGCAGAAGGCACCCCTGAAGAGAATGGTTGATGGGCGTTATAACTCGTATAAACTAAATGGACCGTTATTCCAGATTTGGTTATTATTTAAAGATCCCCACTGCCCTTGTTTTAGGATGTGTATAAAACACTCCTTGGGATAATAATTTGTGTTTGATATGGTTTTTCCCACAGAAAAGTTCTATTATCTTCTTTAAAATTGTTAAAATGACTTAAAAATTCCAGGATTTATGAATATGTGATCATTTTTCATCAAGTTTAACCGCTGGATACAGATGTCTCCTAACTCACTGTAAAGTCCATTCTCAGTGTGTGTGCACTGGAGGCGTCAGGTTTCCACATACATCACTCGTGTACGCTGAATATTGGACCAGGATTGGATCCAAATTATCTGTGACGTCACAATAATGCTTGTAGGCCTGCTTTTTAAAATGAGATTTTCAGTGAACTCTACACAGTGAATCTCAAACAATCAACTGCAGGAACAAGATGAAACTGGAGAGGTGTTGCGGAGGATTCCCCCGTGTTTGACTTCAAATGAGTTTCAGCCGCGGTGTGATGTTGGTACAAAATGGTGCCACACGAGCTCGTGACGGTCTCCTCTCTTCCTCACGCAGATGGTCACTCCATGTGGGCCTCGGTACAGAAAGAGCCTCCTCCTCGGGAGCCGGACTACAGCAGTATCGAGCAGCTGTTCTGTCTCCCGGTGACTGAGCACAAAGACAAGGGGGCAGCTGCTCCTGTCAAGAAGGAGCCTAAAGAGGTGCGCTTGGTCAACACTCGACACGGCTCCTCAGAGCTGCAGCCCTCAGAACAAACGCACCTGATTATCAAAGCTGAATATTCAATGTGCCTCTCTTTTTTTTTTTCTTTTTTTTTTTTTTTTTTTTGTTTAAATATAGATTACTTTCATTGATCCAAAGAAGAACTTGAATTTGAACATATTCCTAAAGCAGTTCAAATGGTAAGATATGACACATTATTTTGCTGTTTTTTTCTTTTTGTTCTTTTTTTTGAACATATATTCTCTCAAATTTTTTTTTTTAGCTCAATCTCTTTCATTTCTCTGTCCAGCAAAAATGAGGACTTTGTAGCCATGATTCAGAGCGGGGACCGCTCTAGGTTTGATGTCGAAGTGCTAAAGCAGCTTTTAAAGCTCTTACCAGAGAAGCATGAGGTTTGTACTATGCTCCAGACTTTTTGCGCACATATCTGTCATTAAGGGCCCACTTTAAAATGGCAAGTATGACTCACTGTCGTGTTTTTAATTCAGATTGAAAATTTGAAGTCTTTCCAAGGAGAAAAGGAAAAGCTGGCTAATGTTGACCGCTTCTACACCTCCCTCCTCACCGTGCCATGGTAACTTATTTTACTCCAGTACTGGTTTTGAACTGGTAATCATGAGCGTGCTCCATGTATACATCGTACTTGGCTCCTTATTTACTTTGCTTTCTGGCTTGTCTCCCAAGTTATCAGCTGAGGATTGAGTGCATGTTGCTGTGTGAGGAGACTTCATCGGTGCTGGATATGCTCAAACCTAAAGTCAGGCTGGTGGAGGATGCCTGCCAGTGTAAGTTAACTCTATGCCTTTAGCTCATTCTTTCCCACCTATCCAGCTAAGCATATGAATTATATTTCATCAAACTAACACGTCGCAACACATTTCCCAGCCCTCAAAATGAGCGCGCTCATGCCCAGCTTCTGCAGGCTCATCCTAGACGTTGGCAATTTTCTCAACTACGTAAGGACCTCTTCGTTCTCAAGTATTTTTCCACCTCCTCTGACATTTAGACGGAGCTTGCATTTTTAATCATCTGTCTACTTCCAGGGGAGTCACACGGGGAACGCCGAGGGGTTCAAGATCAGCTCTCTGCTCAAGCTCACAGAGACCAAGGCCAACAAGGGCCGCATTACACTGCTTCATCACATCCTGGAGGTACACGAACTGCCTCAGAGCTGCCATAACTTTGTCTTTTTTTTCCTCTTCATTATGACCTCTTTAATTACACTCTGTGTGGCTTGTTTCGTAAAGGAAGCGGAGGCGAACCACCCGGAGCTGTTGGAGCTGCCAGATGATATAGAGATCTGTGAAAAAGCAGCAGGGTATGGAAACCTTTCACATCTAGTTTAGCTTTTTAATTGGTCCTCGGAGCACCTGTAACAGACGTGTAACCATAGGTCTTCCACTTTGTCCTCAGAGTTAATATGGACTCCGTGCAGTCAGAAGCCAGTGCCTTACTGAAACGACTGAATGAGACGGCCAAGAAGGTCTCCAACTCTGAGGATGAGCTGAAGGAGCAATATGCCAAGATTCTTGAGGTAAGATGATGGTCTCTGCTTTGCCAACAAATGGG
Organism: Spondyliosoma cantharus; assembly: GCA_900302685.1. Lineage (NCBI taxonomy): Eukaryota > Metazoa > Chordata > Actinopteri > Spariformes > Sparidae > Spondyliosoma > Spondyliosoma cantharus. The sequence goes on from OMLP01013481.1 coordinate 2,824, forward strand.
GCCAAAACTTGAGAAGTCAATACGTTTTTTGTTAAAAACTCTTCCATTTTCTCTGCTGCAGGAAAGTCTGGAGGCGTGTCGAGCACTGAGTGAAAGGTTCACTGTAATGGAGAAGAAGAAGAGCGAGCTGGCAGTCTACTTGTGCGAAGACGCCAATAAGCTGTCGCTTGAGGAACTCTTCGGAACCATCAAGACTTTCCGAGGACTTTTCATCAAGGCACTGAAGGTCAGGGAGGATACTTTGTCATGGTTAAGTACTCCTCTTTGGTACGGGGGTAGCGTTTTCTTCAGAACACGGGTATCATTGTGTAAAAACTGAAAGATGTAATTATATCGCTGCTCGGATGATACAAAGACAAATTGCTATGTACACTGCGTGCTTGGCAGTGAGTGACATCCTGACTTTGACGCTAACAGGAAAACAAAACCAGAAGAGAGCAGGCGGCCAAGGCTGAGAAGAGAAAGAAGCAGCTGGCAGAGGAAGAGTCTAAGAGACAGAAGGGAGAGAACGGAAAAATAAGTAAGCTGTAAAGAGCCCACTTTTCTTTCACTGTGACGGCAATTTCCTAACCACAATGTAATTTGACCATCATGTATTTTAAACCCTCTTTTCTTACCTCTCCTTTGCCAGTCAAGAAAGGCTTTGTGCCACAGAACGACGGCTGCATCATCGACCACCTCCTGGCGGATATCAGGAAAGGTTTCAGCCTAAGAAAGACCAGACCAAGGTGCGATTCGGAAAGCCCCCCTTCTAGTGAAAAGCGTAGGGATACCTGCCCGTCTGGTAAGGACAAGAGACTACGGCCCCCATCCGCAGTTCCTAGCTCCGCTCCTGAGCCTCAACACAGCTTCGCTGTTTTATCTAGGCTCTTTGATTTGTGCTTTCACACCCACTGGCCATCTACCTATGCTAGCTCCATCGCTTAGTTGCTTTGCCGATCTTCATGCGCTTTTACTTGCTGTGAAATGTCGCCCCATTTTAAGGTAAAAATCTTCAGAATGTAAGTACCTTCACCGTCAACATTACCTACTTCTCCCCCTCAGGATCCGATGTGAAGCCTGTAAACGAAGAAGTCGAAGACACGGCCACCACTACCGCTCCCACCAAACCGCAGACCACCGAGGGTCACCTGCCCGTCACAGGAGAAGTGAACGGCTTCATCGGCCCATCCGAAGAGACTCCAGCAGCTCTGCAGAGTGTGGTACAAGACAGACCAGCTGCAACTCCCAACACACTCCCAGGAGAAACAGCCATAACGACGCAGGCACCCCCGGGAAGACCTGCGTCTCTGCAGGAGAGGCAACGCCCAAAGGAACCTGCAGCTTCTTCGCCAGATCCAATGCAACCCCAGCCTCAGGTTGAAGCGGAACACCGACGATGTCTCCCCACAAATGGCTTTTCATTGGATTCAACTGAGAGCAGTGCCCTCAGCCCATCTTCCCTCTCTGATTCGGACCTGCTAGAGGCCATGTTAGAGGGCACCTCCAGCCTGGCACCTGAGAAGCTGATGCCCGAGGAGCCAGCGGATATTAGTGTGAATGTTCAGATCACGGAAAGTCCGTTACCTGATACAGGCAAGGTGCCACAGAGCAGCGAGAGCATTATAAAGGGAGGTGGGAAAGGTGAAACTAGTGATAAAATAAGCCGAGATTTAACGGAGAGTGTAGGACAAGAGAAGGGTCAAGAGGAGCGGGAACACATTATCATAAAAACGCCCGACCAAGACGAGGTCGTGGGTTTCAAACATTCGGACACTAAAAGCAGTGTGACTACACTCAGTGAGGGCATCGAGGGGTGTGACGTACCCGATGGACTGCGGTCAGAAGATCTGCCATCAGTGTCTGAAGCGGTGCCTCCGTCTCTTGAGCCCAAACCAAAGAAACAGCCGAGCCTCTTTAAACGAAACAGAAAGAAGAGTAATCAAGGTAATCTATCCATTAACTTCAATAAAGATCATGTTTGGAATGCTAGACTCTCCACTTGTTTTAAAAGGAAACCCTTATTCGTTTTATTTTTAATGCATTTAACTTTTTATATTTTCTGTATGGGCTATTTTAGTGTGTATTCATAAGTATTTTTTGCATGCTCGCATGCATTTTTTTTTTTTAATTTTATTAAAGAGTATCTGTGTTTCAGTGTGCTGCGCCTGACTTGCAGATTTGATTATTGAATGGATTTAAATATGGCCAGTCTGTTTGAATGCTCTGTTCTCCGTTCTGAAACACAAGGTAACAGTGGGAAAGGACACACTAAACATAAAAAAGGCTGTGTGTTGCAGTGAGGTAGGTCCAGTCGGTGGGATGGCAAAACTGTAAGCAGGAATAATCATCCTAATGAATTCAATCACCGTCGACGCTTTTTTTGTCCCGAATAACACGTCATCTGTTGGTCTAACTGGAATCTGGAGTCCATTTGTCTATGTTGTCCGGCTTTTAACACTCGCTCTCACTTCAGCACCCTTCCAATTCAGTGGCGATCAGGCCCCAAATCTTAACAAATGTGTCTTGACGTGATTCTAATGTCCATCAAACCAGGGGGAAACTAATCCTGAAAGTATGATTATGTGCCGCAAATTAATCCTCTTAAGTAAATTCTCTGATCTCAAACAGCCTCGCAGTCTGTGGGTCTGTGGAGTCTTTGTGAAGTCATCGTGGACTGAGTTATTTTCATGAAAGCTGTCACTTTTATATGTCTCTCCTTCCATATTTTCTTGTCCACCCCCCTCCCCCCCCTCCTAATCTGCAACTGAGACTGTTTAACCTACTAACACAGTCTCCTGTGCTTCATGTAAACTGTGCTTTTTGTTAACCTTGACTTTTTGATGAAAATGCATTAAAGATGTTTTTACCACTAAAAAAAAAAAAAGATTTTAAAAAGCTATTAAAGTAATTTATTTGGATACGTTTCGATTCTGAGTATTCATTTTTGTCTCTGTTTCCCGTAGGTGACTCCAGAAAAAGGAAATCGAGAGGAAAGAGAAAATGTTAAAAGTTTAATTTATTTTGTGAGACTACGTGAATAATGACTCCTTGGGAGAGGATGCAGAGGTCTTCCTTTTGCGATGATTTGTTTTTCAAGATGGAAAAAAAAAAAAACAAACATCCAGGGCTGGGATCCCCACAGCGTCAACAACATGTCACTTTATGTAAATGAGCTGTAGCTTTTGTGTATATGAGTGGTTCTGATTTCAGAAGACAAAAAAAAAAGAGTTGAATATGCTTTCTATGTTTTGTATACTTGTTGTAATATGCAGTGAATGTGCTTTTTTTTGCCATATGCTCTATTTACTGTTCAGCACCTAGCGAAGGAAAGATGCAGTGTTTGGTGCAAGATATTTAATTCTACTCCTCAGAACAAAACGGCTTGAAAATCGTGTCTTAAATTCTTTATATATTATCCAGATGATCTCTAACAGGAAATATAAGAACATTATTTAATGGATTGTAACTTTTATTGTTAAATATATTTTAATAAAAGTGAATTTACTGTTGAGCTGTGTGTGTGTGTTGTTGTTTTTGTATCAGTCCTTTCACATAGATGGCGGTAATGAGGCCAACAGAAGTAATTAGAAAAGCTTCTCGAGCAATAAATGCTGTTACAGGCTTTAAATGATTGAATGTGCAGTCATACATCCCAGCGGCTGTTGTGTGGAGAGACTGTTTTCTCGCCCTGGAGACAACTGCGACGCACTTCTCCTGCGCGTCTGGCTCTGACATCATCGGCTATGAAGTTACAGATATGGCAATGCCACTCGTGCAGACAGTTTAGTCTCCTCGAGACGGACAGACTATAGCTGCCGCCACCATGTCGCTCACCTGGTCGGCGAAAGACCACAAAAACCTGAATCAACCCCCCGCGGCCGGTCAGAAGCGACCGCGCAACGACGCCGGGAACAAGGCGACGGTGGTGCTCGGTGCGCAGTGGGGAGACGAGGGCAAAGGAAAGGTGGTCGATTTGTTGGCGACTGAAGCCGACCTTGTCTGCAGATGCCAGGTAAATGTTCGGATTCGTGATTACTTGGCCTTTCAGCGCCATTTTTCCGTCTGGATTCGGTATTTAGCGGCTGTCTGGTGGAGCGCAACAGGTGCCAGGGTGGAAACACTTGTACCTCTATGATTCGGGAACAGAATATAGTGGGACTGTAACAGTAAATCATGTTGTAGTGTGTTCTGCAATGTGCACTTTGATTTAAATGACGTAAAAGGGGAATTGTGGACATTAAACTTAAATGTGCCAAAGTGCCAAAATCCCATTAAGCACCATTTATAAGCTTGATTCCTCTGTTCATTCTTCTCCAAACTGTAACCTAAAGTTGCCCTGACTTGCTTTCAATTCAACTGAGAGGTTATAGAAGGAAAGACTGGATTTAAGATGCCCTAAATTCACAATAATAAAAACAACTCCACACAGGTCAGTTTCAGTGTGCTAACATAAGACACAGACTCCCTGTGGTCAGAAATCAGAGGTCACTCCAGCGCCAGGACAGCTGCCAACAGTTGGTGTGTTGCACTTGTACTTTCTCCACTGACAGGACTAGCACCCTGTGTTCTGGAGGCTTGAGAGCCCCGCCCACCGGGCTAGAGCGAGGTCACATTCTCGGGGTGGCTTGATATGTGAGAAGGCCAGGTCTTAGCCAGGGATCCGTGCACCAGCACCAAGCCAAGTCCGTTAAAATAGGTGCTGGATTGGGAAGAGGGTGGCTTATCGCTGTCTCGCAAATATAAGATGGGACGTGCACGCCTGGCTCAACCTTCTGTGGTGGTCTTCTGGTGTACCCATCTAAACAATATGGTGATAATACGATCCCTGCTTTGATTCATAGGGGGGCAACAATGCAGGACACACAGTGGTCGTGGATGGCAAGGAGTATGACTTCCACCTTCTCCCCAGTGGAATCATCAACACCAAAAGCACATCACTCATTGGTAACTTTCAGCTTTACAGAGGCAGCATCGTGGAAGAATATTAGTGCAGTCTACTTATACCCCTTCTTCTCACCCTTTAGGTAATGGAGTGGTCATACATCTACCTGGCTTGTTTGAGGAGGGCGATAAAAATGACAAGAAAGGTAAATACACTTCACACGAAACGCGCTCGTGTAAATTAAGATGAGTGTGCTCACACAGATGTCTTTTCCATTCTCTGATCAGGTCTGAAAGGCTGGGAGAAGAGACTAATTGTCTCAGACAGAGCTCACCTTGGTGTGTACAGTATGCATGAATCCTTTGTTTTTTAAGTGTGTGAAGTTTTACTGAACTTTCATTGATCTGTTTGCCGTCCGTCCGCAGTGTTCGATTTCCACCAGGTTGTCGATGGCTTACAGGAAACTGAAAGACAAGCGCAAGAAGGAAAGACGTAAGGGTTAGGGAAGGGCAGACGGAAGGCTACCACTGCCTCAAAAGATAATATGCCACATTACAAACTGACTTTCTTTCACAGCATCGGAACAACCAAGAAGGGCATCGGACCTGCATACTCCAGCAAAGCATCTCGCACTGGCCTCCGTGTGTGTGACCTCCTGGCTGACTTTAAGGATTTCTCCACAAGGTAGGGATCGTGGGAATATGGCCAATGAGGCCACTTTCCAAGAGTATAATTTTACATGATTCAGGATTATCTTTGTTTCAGATTCAAGAACCTCGTCCACCAGTACCAATCCATGTACCCATCCTTGACAGTTGATGTTGAGGACCAACTGAAAAAACTCAAGGTAGAAGCTGACGAACCAGAAAAGTGTTGAATGTCATTCAACGACAAAAAAACAAACATGTTCCTTGTCTCATTGTTTTTCGTGCAGGAATACGCTGAGAGATTGCGGCCGATGGTCAGAGATGGGGTCTACTACATGTACGAAGCTCTTCATGGACCTCCAAAGAAAATTCTGGTTGAAGGGGCCAACGCTGCTCTCCTTGACATTGACTTTGGTAGCGATACAACCTTTGATGCATGTGCGATTATCTTATTATAAGGAGCGGGTTCTATAGTAACACAAACTTATCCTCCTCAGGCACATATCCTTTTGTGACATCATCAAACTGCACTGTGGGCGGAGCCTGCACCGGTCTGGGCATCCCTCCTCTGAACATTGGTGACGTGTTTGGGGTTTCAAAGGCCTACACCACCAGAGTGGGAATCGGAGCCTTCCCAACAGAACAACTCAATGTAAGCGCTTCAGAATCAGAATCAGAATCAGAATGTTCAAATACTTTATTGATCACCAAGAGGTAATAGCTTGCGTTACAGCTGCTCCCATTCAAAGTCCAGAAACATGCATAATGATGATAATAATAAAAACTGTATGTAAGCAAGAACAACAAAAACAGAACAAAAATACAAGAAATGCACATTCTACTAGAATACATCTATATATACGGTGTGATAAATAATGCTACAGTTGAAAATATATGGGTTATTGCACATTGTTTGTCTTAATTATTGCACATTAGAGAGAAACAGAAAGTGTTTTGAGTAACTTGATGTTGATGAGGATAGCCCAAAAGTCACACTTGAGTTAAAGATATCGTGCTAATGGTGCTATATGTAAGAGTTAGCCACCTGCCAAATTCATACTCCAAACACAGCTGCTAACTGCTGCTAACTCTGTGGCCATAAAGTGGCTAGGTAGTAGCTGGTTAGCATGCTAACTTCAGTGGATCAACCCAGTGCATCGGTGTCTTCAACATAATGGCAAAACTGTTATTTCTTCACTTTCTCTTGATGATTTCAGTGCAAATGCAAATTCTAACATTTAAAAAATGACTTAGGTAAAGTCACCCGTGCGGATAGTACTTCAGTAGAAATCTTAGAGTCGCTTATATTAAGTGTACTTAAGTATCAAAAGCACCTGTGAAGAACTTGAGTGAATTAGTAAGACTGCTGGGACCTGTAATCTAAATGTTGGCACATGTCTCCATTGCCCTCTCAGCCTTTGCATCGTATAAAGAGAAGCATGACCTGTTATGTAACTTGCTGGTATCGAGCTTGACATATAGACATACGGTTTGTTTGCTATCATGTGTCAGACGCTGCCAGTAGAGTAGGGTGGAGGGGAGGGGAGAGGAGGGGGCGAGTTTGTTCTCAGGCCGAGTGCAGCTGTCAGATTTTGTGTGAGACGGGCTCAAACACTCTTTACCTCTTATACAGATCACATGTTCATAGGGATAAATTTAGGGCCAGAGTGGGGTTTCAGGATATATTTACTGTGTGAGCTGGGGTTATGTTACTTGACACGGGAACTGACCACAGGGACATAGGTCAGGACGTTAAAACTAACCCCAGCTCACATGATGTTTTATTGTACTCAGCTGTGTATAAAACTACTGTACTGGTTGCATATCATCTGTTTATTTCCTGTGGGATTATTAAATGTTTGGTATAATTGATTTCAATGAATAATCAAGTAACAGGTAGGGGTGCTTTTTTCCCTGTTTGCTGCAGGCGGTGGGAGAGCTGCTGCAGACGAGGGGTCATGAGGTGGGCGTAACCACAGGAAGGAAGAGACGCTGCGGCTGGTTGGATCTCGTCATCGTCAGATACGCTCACATGATTAATGGCTTCACCGCGTGAGTGGCTTGAGCAGTTTAAGCAAATGATCAGGTGTTCTGTGGTCGCCACATCACAAGCACACGGTCTTTTCCGCACCAATTTTACATTTGAATATTATATTATAACATCGCATGTTCAACAGTTCTCCTTCTGACATGTCACCTGTCCAACAGCATTGCTTTGACAAAACTTGACATTCTGGATGTGCTGGATGAAATTAAAGTTGGAGTTGCCTACAAACTCAACGGAAAAAGAATTCCCCATTTCCCAGGTGACCTAACAGAAGAAACGATACGTCGAATAAGACTTGCAATCTGCTTTGTGTGATGACAGATGCAATTGAATTAAAGATTGGTAACGAACGATTTCTTTCAATCATAGCCAACATGGACGTTTTGCAAAAAGTGGAGGTTGAGTATGAGACCTTCCCTGGTTGGAAGACAGACACGTCCGCAGCCAGGAAGTGGAACGACCTCCCAGCCAAGGCACAGAACTACATCCGCTTCATCGAGAACCACATTGGAGTTCCCAGTATGTTTGACACAAAATCACAAACTTCCATATGTTCAAGTTACTTTTACACTGAATAAATATTGGAGAAAGCTATTGTTAACACTGCCCCTGAAGGCCTCCAAATCAAAATCATAGTAATGCATCATATTCGTTGGGTGGCACTGTTTCACTACATCAGAAATACCCACTTTCATTATGATTATGACTCCTACAGTTTTGTCAACTTTTCTAATCTTACTCTCTGTTTCTGTCTCTCCTTTTAGTCAAGTGGGTCGGTGTTGGAAAGTCCAGAGAGTGCATGATCCAGATGTTCTAAAGGCAAACCTTTGTCTCCCCTTGATGGAAGCACAGACAGTGTGGCTTGATGTGGCATCATTTCATCACCTAAAATTATCTTCTTCATTAGTTAATAAACAAAACATCTATGTAACCTTTGAGCAGTGTTGGCTATATATGTTTTTGTTTGTTTTTTGCAGTCAAATGTGTTTTCTCTTTATTAATGCAGTTATTAGATTGAGACATAGGGTGAGTATCAGTTTAAGGCCGTATCACCAATTAAGCGAGAAAACGTGTTTTCAAATTGAAGCTCAGGGTGGCACTGTGGATCATTTATCACACTGATTTGATTTCTGGATCCCAGCTTGACTGTGTGAAAAGTAAACATATTGGGATTGATCATTACTTTATTTCATTAAATCAAAAGAAAAAATAGCATCCAATGTAACGTAGAGTATAAAGCATTATAAAGCAATCATTATTCATCATTCAATCTGAAAAGAGTTATTCTTCCTTTCCTGGTGCAAAACAGAAAATACAAAATTCGCGACAGCGCCTGAAGGCAGCACAGTATGTGGACCAAACCAAACGTCACGTGACATCAGGGCAGTCGTCGGATTGGCTCTGAGTTCTCATGTGACAATAAAGACTGTTCGTGATTGGCTCCCTGTTGCCTCCACCATTGCTTTTTTTCCCGCAACAAACAAGTTTGGAAGAAGGGAGAACGGCGGATTTTGTACAGCCAAAATGCCGAAACGCGCTTGTCCTTTCCCACAAACCTTCTCCTCCCAGTACAAAATGCATATCGGGCAACAGGAGCTGAATAACTACGGCGTTTTTGGGAACAAATACAAGCTAGAAATATATGGTAAGTACATGCTAAAGTTGATGTAGCTTCGTCGTCGCGCACATTTCCTAGTTGCCTTAGCTTGCGTTGGATACAAACATTTAACAGTCTCACTCGGTCAGTTTTAGTGTATTTGTTCGTGTTCCTAAGACGAGTAGGCCTGTACACCTCATGGAATCACATTAGTTGTGCCCCTGTTACCACCAGCTGACCCATGAACTAACACAATGTAGTCGAAGGGCACTTAAATATGCCATTGGTCCCCTGTTGGGGGGGGGGTCAGATAAGTTGGTCACATGCATTTTCACTCGTGAATTTGTCTGTTTTTTATTATCCAGAAAAGACAAAGAACTTGCTCTTCAACGGTGCCAAGGCTGTGACGGGTAAAATATGGACAGGAGAGGAGAGGTGCCCCGACCCTCAGCCCTCTGGACAAGCTGACAGTCCTGCATGCAGCCAGGCACTGCTGAGAGGACAGACACTGATTGGACATGATGGGAGACTGACGAGAGTAAGCGGTGCACAAGGTGAGCCTGAACTGATGGCTGCTGTCCAGACCTATTTGAAGAAAAAGACACAGGATGACAACTCGAGTTTGTGTCAAACAAAGAGGCTTCATCATATTTTATATAGCTCTAGTTGCAATGAGTGGCCTCTCTAACAGCTGACCACAGACCAGCCCTAGCAACCATTTATTAGTCTATTTTGTTTAGCTCAGTCTGTGAGGCGTCACAGGGCAAGGAGCCTTACCCTAACCCACTGAACCACATTTGGGCGAGGCCCACCTTTTTTGAAAGATGAGACCTCAGCGGGATCGACACTGAGAGTAAACAAAGTTCAAATATGTGAGAACAGTGACATCTGCTGATAAGAGCAGAGTAGTGTGGCATATAAGCTGTCCTGTAATATATCATGCAAAACATCAGACCAGATGATCATAAATCTACTCAAATGACTCCATGTGATATATTCAACATGTGGTCAGGTTTACATTTTTACAAATCTATCGTAAGAGTTATTGATCGCTGTCATCCTATTTATTCTGACCCTGAGGCGATCACTTCCTAAAGCACATGAGGAGGGACAAAATTCACATTGCTTTTTCTGTGTGAAGAGTCTTGCTGAGTAGACTTAAGAGTAGAAAATTCCCACTTTGTGTTACCATCCCTCCACTGTAGCTCAGCACAGAAATATTGTCTGAGGAAGCACAAATAGGGAATTTCATTCTAAAACGGTTTTAGTTTTGGAAGAAACCGACTTGATTTGGATCTACTGTATTTGTGGTCAGTATCAACAGGAGTAAAGCCGTTTCTCTGTACATGTGAGTGTGGTTTTAATATAGGCCTATCCGTTAATGGCCCCTCAAATACATGCTGGATGTTGTGCGGTCACATGCCACTTCCTGAGTTTTCTCGGGCTGGGAGGCGTTTGTTCAAAGTGAGACAAGCCAGAGCACAAGCATTCACTGTACTCGGAGATGGTTAGTTCGGTTCATGCTTTTCACCAGCAGATGTCAGCCTCGTCACAGATTTAGACGCTCAGTTTGTCTACTTTGAAACTATGCTAAATGCTCGCTCCGTGTACTGTGTGGATGTGTGCGTTGTGTGTAGGACCGGCAGTGGCTCCAACAGGCTGCTGTGTGTGTCAGAAGATCCAGGGGTCCAGGACACCTTGCTCCC
>OMLP01013482.1:9352-21089 GCA_900302685.1 Spondyliosoma cantharus
ACACACTGAAACCAGCCTATTTGCATAATGATAAACAGAAATCTGCTGCTTCGCCGTCAGCTGGTTAACATTTACCTACACAAACACACGTCGCTGACACTGACACACTTATCTGCACAAGAGCATTATTAAAGGGAAAATCCCCCAAAAACACTCAGATTGAAAGTTTAGATTGTTAAAAAAAGATGTCGATGGTGAACTTAACTGCAGGAGAAGCTAAACGACAGAACAACAGGATAGTAAGAAAGATTTAATGTTGGATTATTTGTTTAAAAATTGAAATAGTTAGAACATTAAATAACATACAAACCCCAAATGTTGCAGTCATGGCAGATAATATGATAGATTAATTAAAAATAATTAATGATCTGCATGTCAAAGTGTCCTTGGGCAAGATACTGAACCCCAAACTGCTCCTGATGTCTGATAAATGTGAATGTAATGATGCTTTCCTGTACTCGTGTAAACAAACTGCACTCTTTTGAACAGTTGTCATGACGATGAGGTGGCGTAAATGTTATTATTCGTAGGTCCACATGTTGCCGGACAATTAAGAAACAGTGTGTAATAAATATGTGAGAACAGATTAACACAAACTAAAAGTCTTAACCTTAAATTATAACGCTCGGCCTTGTGGGGACCTTTTGTCCCCACATCGTATTTAGGTCCTCACAACATGATGTGTGAACGGACGTCCTCACAATGTGGTTAATACAAACACACACCCACACGCACACACACACACATGCAGCAGCTGTTAAACTGGTGAAATGTAGAGACACAACAGCTGCTGCTATAAATAACATCAGCTGCAACAAGACAGGCCAACGACCCGAGTAGTAATATCACATAAACATAGTGACACAATGAAAGTACAGATACACTGTTAGCAGAAAATGTACTTTTTATGCAAAATAGCTCCATTGAAAGTTGTTTTTTATTTATTTATTGTTGGATTGTTACTCAGAATTCAGTAGTAGAGCAGATTTTAACCAAAGTCGTGTTTACTTCTGGGTAGTTTTATAGATAACTGCATATTTCAAAGAAAACGTGTATATTTAAAGTTTAAAACCTTCATCTGTAAAATATACAGCCTTAGAGTCCAATACGAGTACTTTAAATTACACAACTTGCACACAAAATCGCTGGTCTCCTTCACACAAAATGAAATAATCCAGAAGAAAATCAACCAAAGGAAAACAAAACAACAATAAAACATAATTTCGACTTCATTAAGTGTAAAACAGGATAAAAATAGTCAAGAAAATACACAAAAAATTAGACATTCAAACACACAAGTGACATTTTAAGACACCTTTATCTTATAAACCAGACTCCACCTCTGATTTAACCTCCACACGTCCTCTTTAACGACTCCGGCTCTGCATATGATCTTTATTTAACACTATGACACACACAGTTGACTCAGAGGACGTTTATCAAACACACAAACACTCAGACGAAGGTTTCGGGGTCGTACCTCGGGTTAAACAGAGCGTCTGCCTTGTCCATGTCGTCGGTCGGGGACAGAAAGCTCTGAGTGAGTCTTCAGACTCTCGGTCCACTCGGTCTGTCAGCTGTCCGGGTCCATCTCCAGCTGCCTGGAGGTCAAAGGTCAAACACCTCCCCTCTAGAATCCAGCAACACGACTCCGTGATCCGGTTCTAATCACAGACTGGAACTCTTTAATCTGTTTCCACTGTTGATTTCACATATTTTATGTTTATTTTATGATTTAATTTGTTGTATCTGCACTTCATATCTTTATCTTCTTATTATTATTGTCTAAATTTAACACCAATGACCAAAAGTTCAGCATCAAACGAAACCGTCTCGACCTTTGTTGGACTTGTTGTTGAGTTCTGACATCATCACAAATGTTTCCAACGACGTTCAAACAGAGAAATCTACAAGTTTCATCAAAGAGTTTCATTTGTCGCTGTGACTTCCAGGAGACAGTCAGAGACTGAGGAAGGAAGACTACAAGGTCTCTGCTGGTCCCTGTTGGACTCTGTTGGTTTTTGTTGGACTCTGCTGGACTCTGTGGTTTCTGCTGGTCTCGGTTGGTTCCTGTTGGTTTCTGTTGGACTCTTTTGGTCTCTGTTGGTTTATGTTAGTCTGTGCTGGACTCTGCTGGACTCTGTTGAGGAATCAATTAATCGACTGTTTGAGGGATTATTATACTAACTTAGGTTAATATCAGTAATAACTGGAGTTTTGTACTTAATTAATAAACATAAAGGAGTTTTTAATACTTTTGTTTAGTGTCTATCTATCTATCTATCTATCTATCTATCTATCTATCTATCTGTCTGTCTGTCTGTCTGTCTGTCTGTCTATCTATCCTGTATGTGTTCAGTGTGTATAGAATGTATATGGAGGATGTTGTTGTGTCACTACAGGGGTCAGTTTGTGTTTGAGCTCCCTCTGGTGGACTGAAACACAACTACACCACCAACACCACAAACCTTCACCTGGTTCTACCTGCAGTCTGTTTCACACAGGTGTGTCTTTGTCCTTTGTCTCTATAATGTCTCCTTTAAACCTATTATCTATGTTTTTCCATAATATTTAATGTATTTAAGTTCATTTTCCTTCTATGAATGATGTTTTAAATCAATCTCCACAAGAACAAGATTTCATTCTGGTGGTAAATTACTATTTTGATTCATTTCCTCATGATAAAACTGTCAAATTTAGGAATATTAACTCAGTAAATTAAATGAAATCAGCCATAAAAGTAACAGTTCAGCCAAAAATGTGAATTCAGTCATTATATCCTCGATTTCCAATCAAACAAACACACCAAAGCTAAGAAGAATAGAAGCTACAGTGAAGATTTCTGCTTCAAAAAGGGTGTTTATACTGTGAATGTACATTTCTTTGGGTGAACTGCTGCTTTAAAAACACTTTGTTACAGTTACTGTCAGTAGTTAAACATTAACTGTTAAGATCATCAGTGATTTCTACAGGTATGAAATAAACAATGACAGTCAGTCTGTGGAGCTGCAGACAGAAACAACATGGCTGTCTTCTGCGTACACAACGACACACGGACTGACGGCACTGACGTGTTCGTCGACACAGAGATGAACTCAGGATTCTGATTTTGAGAAATTTTGCAAATGTCGAGGACGATTCGATCAAATGCACCAACGCGACTGAGAAGAACTGTAAAAACAAACATTCCCGCCATCTTATTCACGGAAAACGCCGAACGCCACCGAACTCAGGTGAGTCCTCGTCATCAGTTTCGGAGGAAGGGTGGGTCTGCGGGGGGCAGCCGCCGGAAGCTGCCGAACCATATTTGGACTCTAAACATCGGAGCGGAGGGCGGGGCTCGTCCTGCACACGCGGAGGAGCTGGCGCGCGCACACAGTTCATTAGGAGGGCGCGAGGCTGAGCAGAGGGAGAAGTTTACAAACTGCAGACGTGAAGAAGAAGAAGTGAAGAGGAGGAGGAAGAAGAAGAAGAAGAGTCTGAGGTGAGTTTGTTCTCTGACAGAAACATGGCGGCGTGTCGAGCTGCTGCGGACGGTTAGAGGCTGTAATGGAGGCGGAGGCCGCCACACAGGTGTGTTCAGTTCCTGTTAGCGTCGCGTCAACATGAAGGACGTGGAGGTGCTGTCTGCTCCGATCCTGATCGATCCTGATCGATCCGTGTCGACCAGCTCAGGTTAACTTCCTGCGAGCTTACTTCTGTTTAATGCTAAAACGGTTAGCTAATCAATTAATCGACTGTTTGATGGATTAAAACTTACTTACACTCCTGCTTTTAACTTCTGGAGGAGGTTTGTTCTTTATTGATATGTTGTATGTTCTTTATTGATACATAAACACGTTTTTAATACTTTTATCAAGTGCTCGAACAACTTCATATGTTTTTATACTGAATATATTTTAGTTTCTGACTGTTATTAACAATATAAAGACATTTTTACATATATCATCACACTAATGACACTTAAATGTTCATTATGTAGTTTTGTTCAAGTAATTCAAACCCAGAAATGTTTTCTTTATTATATTAATGAGGTAATAATACAAACATTTTGTCCATCAGTGGATAAACGAGCTGCTCTCAGAGGACAATAAGGTCCCAGAACACTGTTTGGAGCTAGAAAGGTGGCGGGGTCCGCCACATGTAAACACAGTAAAACTACAAGCAAAGTAGAAGTTGTTGTGAAAACAGAGAGTTTGTTTATTTAGTTTGAGAGGATCTTGATCTGCTCATTAACATTTCTTCACCAAAACTACAGACTGCCCCTTTAAATAATCAAACAGCAATCAACAAATTAATAGAAATAGTCTGTTTGTAGTCAGATGTTGTGGTTCTGGTCTCCACCCGGTTTCTGGTCTCCACCCGGACCTCGTCTCCACCCGGACCTCGTCTCCACCCGGTCCGTCTGTCTTGTGTTCATGAGTCGGTTCTGATTAGCAGGAAATTGACTTCTCGTGATCTTAACTTGGTTAGAGTCAGAAGTCATCCTGTCAACAGGAAGTGTGAATGCTGCATGTTGAAGAGTTCAGGCTACAAAAATATAAATTAATCTAGGTTTTATAAATGTATTTTAGACTTTAATACTGTTTATTATCAACCAAAGCACAGAGAAGAAAACTGGTGATATAACAAACTAACAAACTATCCAACCAAGTATTTAAAGATATTATAAAGTTCCTGATATCTAATGTTTTATGGGATAAAGATACACATCCCAACATTTCAAACAGCAAATTCAACACATTAAAACTAATTAATTTATTTAGATATTTAATCACAAACATGCATATTCAACCTGATAAAAGGAGTTTGATGCTTTCAGTTGTTTTCTTTATTTCAGTGAATTTCTTAAAGGGGTTTCATGCAAAGACATATTTACATTCCTCAGATACTCGTGATGGAAATGAACTGTAGGCGATAAATTGATCTGTTTGTTAAAATAGAATGATTAGAAGCTATTTTGTGAAGTGATTAATCTTTAATTAGTCAACAGCTCCTCAAACTAAAACATTAGAAACACTAAACATCCTGTTTCAGCCTCATGTCACTGAAAAATGATCGATACGTTTTGGACTGTTGGTGGAACAAACTGAGGAATCACAGTCGGGTCGCAGCCGGTCTTCAGTTCAGAACTGCATAAAGAATTCATTCGATTTAGTGATTCTCATTTGAAGCTTTGAGTTTTATGAGGAAAATTTGAATTCATGCATCACAATAATCCTGCAGGACGGGTTTGAAGCAGCTGGTTGTTTCCATGATGAACCGAAAGTGTGGTGTGTGTGTGTGCACACATTCACGTGTGTGTGAAGTGTTGTAGAGGCAGCAGGCAGTGAAGGCATTTAGCAGGAGAGAGAGACGCGACCGCAGAAACACGATGTTTCTCCTACAGCAGAAACATAACACAGTGTTTCTCCACAGTTTACTCGCACTGCCTGGATTGAACTAAACAAACCGGTCAGAACCTTCCGTCGGATCATTAGAGTCAGATTATTGACAGAAAACATCTAAGGAAGTTACTGAAACGGTTCGAACTGGAGGTTAGGGTTAGGGGTGAACTTTCAACCAGGAAGACATGTGGGAGATTAACAGTCAACAGTAGAGCAGTGTTTTGATCCGAGGTTGATTCAGTTGGTCAGCTGACGACCTGACCAACTGAACCAGGTTTTTCCCACAATGGATGTTTTCTTCCCTGATGGACATAATTCCAACATGACAATGTGACGATTCATCAGACTGACAGACAGAGAGATCATTATCAGCACCAGAGCCCAGGTCCAGTCAGGATCCATGTTTATTGTCTCACGAGTCCGATATCGTCAGTCTGAAGGTGATGGAGGATTCGGGTCGATGCTGTCTGAGTCATTATCTACCAGAAGTGTTGTGTGTGGGTGTGTCTGCTCTCAGGGAGTGTCTCCCTCTGGTTACTCAATGTCAGACTGTGTGTGTGTTGTGTGTGTCAAAGGAATGAACTGCACACATAACAAACATTCCTCCTTTCAACCACAGTTCAGTCGGGTCACAGCAGGTGTGCAGTTCAGAACTGCATAAGGAATTCATTCGATTTAGTGATTTTCATTTGGATCTCCTATTGAGGCTCTGAATGTTTGTCACTCATTCACAGTTCAGTTCACGCAGATTAAAGGAACAGTTCACCCAAAAAGGGTTGTCGTCCACAGAACAGTTCTGGACATTCACAGTAAAACAGAGTTCTGCTAAACAGCTGAAGAAGCTGGGGACTTGATTTAAAACAGAACAAACAACCAAAAAGAAAAATACTTGTTTAAAACTTTGCAGAATCAGCTGTTAGCAGTGACTGTCACTGGATTACTTTCATTTTTTTCTAAGGCAAGTTCTGCACATGAACTGTTCCTTTAAGAAACAACCTTTTTGATGAACCTTGTATTGTAAAAGAGCCTCAATAGAAGATTAAAATGAAAAATCACAAAATCGAACAAATTCCTAATGCAGTTCTGAACTGAGCTTTTTTTATAAGAGTTGTTTTTGAATTATTATTTGTGTTTTAAAGGTCCAGTTTGTAAGAAGAGTCATTTCAGAGTCTTTTTCCCAACTCGTCAAATTCTGATTCTCTTGGTATTGATCGGCGGCCATCTTAAAGCGGTTTTGACAAATTGGAAACGTATTGAACCTTTAAATCCTCGGACAGTTTGAAGAAAAGTAAAAAATATGTTTGTCTTGTTTTGTTTCCAGGTTTGTGCTGATTGGACCTGATCGATCAATCACCCGTCCTCTCTCTGCGACCGCACTAGTTCAGACCAATCAATGACCCTGGACTTGTGACCAGACAAAGAACTTTGCTGACTGGATTATTGATCACGCTTGAACCAGAGAATCTGTATATAAAGGAAACCTCCAGAGACGACTGAAGCTTTTTTATTCAGCTGTTATTGGACAGAACCAGGGAAACTCTTTCTTATTGGTCAGACAGTCGACAACAGGCCGATCAATGGCGGCGTCAGAACTGATCCAGGACACCGACGATGTGCACCCTCATGTGGAAGCTAACGTCACCACAATGACTCCCCCGTCACCTCCTCGCCCACCGAGGGTCGCCAACGGTAAACCCCCCCCGCTCACCTCCACGCCGTCGCCCCCCACGGACGCACACGATGGCAGAACAGGCAGCAAACTGAGCAGCCTGCTGAAACAGAACCAGCTGATCCAGACTCTGAGCAACGGGCTGAGGAAACACTGCGATTACGCCAAGATCTCCATGCCGGAGGAACGGGCCAACCACCTCCCCAAGGAGTGGTGGAAGACGGCCGTGGCCTTCCTCTACGCCGCGTTCAACCTCGTCTTCACCACCGTCATCATCACCATCGTCCACGAGAGGGTACCGGACAAGTCGGTGAGCCCACCACTGCCCGACAAGTTCTTCGACTACGTGGACCGAGTGCCCTGGGCCTTCACCGTCACCGAGGTCAACGGGCTGATCCTGTGTGGACTCTGGCTCGTCCAGTGGCTCCTCCTCAAACACAAGTACGTCAAGTTCTGCAAGTTCTGTTGCTTAGTTTTTCTCACCAGCATCAGGTGTCAGCAGAACCTGAAGTTGCAGTCAGATTCATTTAAGCGCTAATTTTCCATTTGTTTTGTTTGAGAATGGATTGAACATGAATTTCCGTCTCCGTCTGACCTTTTTTACCGAGCAAGTGACAGACGTATTATAATATTATCCTCAGCAGCCAAATCCAGGTACTTTGACCTTGTGTCATGCCCCGCCCCCTTTTGGGTGAAACCAAATTTAACTGGCGGTAGAAGTAAATCCTGGTTCTGTGTCAGTTTAATAGCTTAAAATAAGAATACAGATTATTTTAGCCATTAGAAGGTAGAATCTGATGTCCAAACACACAAACAATCATGTTGTTGTTCTACGTTCAGCGTCGTTATAACCGTCTTTCTCTTCAGAGCTATCGTTGGTCGTCGCTGTTTCTTCCTGATCGGGACACTCTACATGTATCGCATTGTCACCATGTACATCACCACGCTGCCTGTGCCTGGAAAACACATGGTGTGCGCCCCAAAGGTACAAATACACACTGAACTGTATCTTCAGTGGACTGCAGGTGTACCTGTTCCTTCATCAGTATGTGTTCTTGTGTCTGTGCAGCTCTACAACGACTCCACGGGGAAAATATGGAGGATTTTGAGGCTGATCTCAGGAGGAGGTAACGTCTAATGTCTGATGCTGCGTCCAGTGTCTCCGTCATACGTCTGAAGTGATCAGAGACTCACAGCTGTGTTTGTTTGTTGGTTGTGTTCAGGTTTGTCTCTGACCGGCACTCACCTGATGTGTGGCGACTTCCTGTACAGCGGACACACCGTCATGCTGACGCTGTCCTACCTCTTCATCAAAGAGTGTGAGTTCACTTCAAGCTCACTGCTGCTGGATCACTTTTAATAACTGGGATCATCAGTTATGATGCAGGTTGACTGATTGACATCCAAATTGTAATGAATCATATCTCATATGTATCATTGTGCGTTGTTCAGACTCTCCTCGCTGGATGTGGTGGTATCACTGGTCCTGCTGGCTGCTCAGCGCCTCGGGAGTCCTCTGCATCCTGATTGGCCACGAGCACTACAGCATTGACGTGGTGATCGGATACTTTGCCACCACCAGGACCTTCTGGTGGTACCACACCATGGCCAACACACACGTAAGAGCACATACACACATATCACCAAGTATAAACTAATTGTGGAAGTGTTATTGATTACTCTGCTGACTCTGATTCAGAATGCCTCCACTAATTACTATTTTCTTCCCGTGTGTTTCCGCTCAGGCGCTGCGTGGAGCTCCCAGCAACTACCTGTCGATGACGTGGTGGAACCCGGTCTTCAATTTCCTGGAGAAGAACGTTCAGACGCCGGTTCCGCTCGTGTTCTCGTGGCCGATCACGCTGCCGTCGTCCTGCAGGCAGCGGTACAGGATCGTGGAGGGAGGGAGGGACGAGTGAGGACGAGGAAACGGAAAACTTTAACACCAGTTTTTGAGAAGAACCAACATTTTGAGCGTCCTCCTGCGTACTGAGGGAGAGGTTGTCATGTTAAGTTAATATGGTCGCCTGGTATTTATTCATCAGCAAGTATAGTCGCCAAAACAGTAATAATGCAGCTCGTCTTCCTTCTGAATCTGAGGCGACGAGTTTCCTGTGACGAGAAGCTCGACTTCCACGAGACGTTCTGACTCGACTTTTCTAATATTTGAGGTTTCTGATGATGTAAAGTTTCTGAAAGTCCAACTTCTGGTCTTGTAAACTCTGAACAGTTGGGGTTCTGTCACCTGCTCCGGCCTCTGAGACGGAAGGTTTTCTAGTCTCCAGCTAACAGGATGAAACTGCTGCTCCACCTCCAAACCAACCAGTCTGTCCAGTCTTCATCCGTATGAGAGCTGGTTTGCTCATGGAACTGGATTAGTTTCAGTTAGCCACATGCTAGCTAATCATAAACAGTTATTGTTGATCTATGTGCCACCTGTCAACAAACAGAAATCACACAGTTTACATGTGGGGATCTTTTATTTCTGACTGTTGGGTTAGTAAGCTAGCCAGCTGCTAGCTAATAAGTAGGTATTAGTATCTGTGTCTGCCTTAAAAAGAAAAGCTATATCAGTCGACCTCTAGTCTGGATCTCTTGCTCGTCTGGATCTCTTGCTCGTCTGGATCTCTTGCTCGTCTGGATCTCTTGCTCGTCTGGATCTCTTGCTCGTCTGGATCTCTCGCCACGTGGCAGCAGATCCAGATGAGGTGTCGACCGATATGCCTTTTTCAGGGCAGCGAGCCACATGACTAAACATTCCAGGGGTTAACTTCAGTTTCCATCAGTGTGACAGTTGACGAGTGTATTTAAAGAGTATTGTTGTTTCTGTATTTGATTGTTTAAGTTATATTTTCAAGTCGGATTGTGTAAAGTATTGAGACACTGAGCTCACAGGTTTGTTTTGCTGTTGTCGTCTTAATTAATGCTGTTCTCAAGCATAATGTAAAATCAATGAGTGAACCGATCAGACGATCGTTGTTCCACAAAGCTCCAGTTACTTGTATCAATGTTACTGTATGTTGTTACATAGATGAAATGTTTGCTTTTACAATAAAAGCTTTATTTTTCAGTCAAGAGCTGGTGATGATTGATGTGCGCTAAGCTAAGCTAATGGTGAAAATGGATTGTCATGATATTGTGCACAGAAATGTTCCACTTTGTTGTTGCGCCATCATCAGTTCAATCATGTATTGCTAACTAACAAATGTCAGTATGCTAACGCGCTAAACTGACAAGGTGAATTTGGACATTTTGAGCATGATTGCATGCTAACATTAGCATTCTGCTCTAAGCAGAGCCACACAGAGCAGCTAGCACGATGTTGCGTTCAGTGTGACCCATCGAATGGAAGTCGAAGCCGGTCTGTCTTACTTTATTCACCTTTTTATGAAAAATCATTGAGCAGTGACACATAAATATACATTTTTCTTTATTGAGCAACAAACATGTTTTTCACAATGAGTCGGACACACAAAAAAATATTAATTTAATACAAAACAGATTAATTTCACAAACCAACAAGAAAGAAAGATATACACCAAACTGTGTGAGAGAGAGAGTGTGACGTTGTCTCTTCAGGGCTCTCATGCAGCACTCAGAGTCCAGCTGCAGGAAAAAGAAAAAAAACACACCAGATCATTTCAGGGACACGTCGAGTCAGAGGTCAGAGTGGTGCATGATGGGAAAGTGTCAGAACACATCAGCACAGTGGAACTAGAGGAACCTTAGAAAACATACTCGAGTAAAAGTAAATATACGGTGCTAGAATATTAACTACTACTATTAAGTACTTTTATTTTGTATTCTGTTAACTGACCTGGGGCTACTTCCTGTGTGCTGCTGGCTCCTCTTCCTCTTCCTCTTCCCCTGAAAGCAAGAGAAGAAGAAAGTGAGGCCGTCTCAAACACACAGTACAAAGTACACACAGTATGTACACACAGTACACATGTGCAGTACGTACGTAGTTGTCCCTGGCGGACCACCCGGGGTAGAGCTGCATGTGAAGCAGCCTCTCCTTCTGGGCCAGCTCGTAGTATTTGGACTGTTCTGAGTGCGACAGAGCGTGCCACTGAAACACACACACACAAGTCAAGAGTCCGGATGTGTCGGCAGAACTTCAAACTCCAACAAGAACCGCCCACTGGATCCACTTCAGTCACAAGTTCAGTCCAAAACACAGAACTCGTCATTACATGGAGACGAGATGGAGCCTCTACGCCCGCCCTAGAGCCTACAACAGCCAATGAGTGATCACATAGAAGACTGACCCACCCTCTCGTCTGCCTCCTCTCTCCTGAGCCAATCACACACCAGCCTCAGATGATTGACGTATCATGCAGCCAATGAGACTTAAGATCCAGTAATATATAGTTTAGATCCATTTTTAAAGCCCTAAATTTGGAAACCATGTAGTTCTATGTTTGTTTTTACACCTCAGCACTTATTTTTGACAAATCTGTAGCCGCCATGGTACATGACATCACAGTGACATCACAGTGACATCACTGACATCACTATGACATCACTGCGACGCAGCTCGCTCCCTCACCCTGCGTCCCAGGATGCGGTTGATGGCGGCGCTCTCCCTCTCTCGTCCCTCCTGCAGCACTTTGTGTCTCGTCTCCTTCATGTAGAGCATGAAGGCGTTCAGAGGCTTCTTCACCTGCTGCCTGCCGCTGAG
>OMLP01013483.1:0-14365 GCA_900302685.1 Spondyliosoma cantharus
TAGGGGGTGACATAAGGGGGTGGAGGGGCAGGGTGGTGAGGGGGTGGGGTAGCCATATGGCTGCTGACAAGGAGAGGGGGCAAAGCTGACAGGGCCGAGGGAACGGAGATGGCAGGCGGGAAGGAAGAGGAAATCACACTGGAAGGACAACATGCTCCCCTTCTGCCAAGGCGGAAAGCTGCGGCGACCTGTGTGTGTGTCTAGTGTGTGTGCCACTGACTGACAACGTTGCTGATTGAATCCAACGTGGAGGCCTGTGTCCTGACAGCACTGATGCCACAAGTCTGGACAGAGCCTGGAGTGTATGAGTGACTGAGAGCCAAAGAGAGAGACGGAGAAGAAGAGTATGTGCATTTCTGTCTGTGCTGTGTGTATTATTTGTGCGTGTGTGTGTATTATCCACGTGTGTGTGTGTGGCCCAGCGTGGGTGTCAGCCAGCCAGCCAGCCAGCCAGGGTCCTCTGAGTGCCTCAGGAGCCTCTCTACCAGCTGGGTGAGCCAGGTGCTCGGTTGCCCCCTCACACCCCCTGGCCCTCCCATTACTGCTGCCCTCCAGGCTCGCTCAGTCAACTGCCACTTGCTACCAGATCAATATTAGCCTGCACCGAGGACAACATGTCATTCCACCACTGAGGGGTCAGACAACCCATTGTTAGGCAGCATCAGGTACAAACTGGGTTGGGAGACACTATCGGATTGAAACGTTCGGTGTTTCTTTGCTGCACATGAGACTTGTTGTGCATCGACAGGGACGCATTCAGCAAAAAAAGCACTTTTAAAGTTTTGGGGAAGAAATTTAAATCAGAAGAGAAAGATCTTTATGCCTAAAGACACAATATAAATAAAACCTGTGACTGAATAAACTAAATAAACAAACTGACCTTAAAGGACAACACAATTTTATACTGTTTTTGCTTTGTTTATATGTGGCGGAACCTGCCACCTTTCTAGCTTCAAACAGTATTCTGGGGAACAAATTTTCCTCTGAGAACAGCTTGTTTATTCACTTATGGAAAAAAAAATATATTTCTGAGTTTGTATTATCACCTATTATTGTAAATATTAAAATGCAAATTCTGAGTTTGAACTTCTCCTCCAAAGCACCATAGTGCCCCTTTAATACATCAAATACAATAAATGAAATGTGATAATATTTTAAGGAGTTATTGTTTTATGTATCAAAGTAAGTACTTTGTCGCTCTGCCTCGTAATGGTACTTCATTAGCTCTCATAATTTGGTTAACGAGTCAGCGCTTCGGACAAGTGCACATACAGTACGCTATTAATGGCAGCGTTTGCACCGATTGATTAGCGATGCACATGGCCACGCGAGATGCATATTCCATAACAATTACTGCACCATCTTATTGAGAAACATCTTGGCCGCAGGAGCGCTTCTGCTGACAAAGCTCTAAGGACACAGATGAGCTGAATGCTGAATGTGCACCTCGCCGCTGTTGTCTTTTGCGCACGGGCGGCAAACTCGGGCGCCAAGATTGTTTTCGTTGCTGCTTAAGTAGTGGCACAAAAGTGATAAGTAGGTAACGACTTCTAATTAGTGGTGTCCCAAAAACATATCAACAATAATCAACCGCGTTCCATAATGTTTCCGAACATCTGCGGGACACTGAGCGTTTCATCAGCGCGCGTTGAATGATGGCCTGTTTTAATGCGGCATCAAACTCTTAATAGCTGCTTTGTACCTTTTCACGTGCGGGTTCACTTTAGAGCCATCTAATTCAAAACAGGGATTCTCAATTATGCAACGTCCCATTTACATATGCTAATTAGGATCATATTAATTATGTTGAAATTGGGTAATTAGCCAATCTCAATTAAGGCATTGTTCATTACACTAAATGCACAGGAAAGGTGTTTGAAGTTTTCTCCCCACGCCTTTATTCATTTCTGCGCGCGTGTGTGCAATAACTGGGCTGCCTGCCACGTCTGAATCAAGCCTCGGCGGTGTATTTAATAATTTAAGCATCCCAGCTCATACAAGGGATGCACCCACAGCTTTCATCGTTACCAAGCATATGGTTCTGTAATGAGCCTGCTTGCTTGTAAAATAGTAATGCCAGTGCAGAGCAGAAGAGCAGAGACAACAGCCAGCCTTTTCTCTTTTTAGCCCGCTCGAGCTAGCTATTGTGCCGGCGGTGGCCGATGCATTATACAAGCTTGTTTGGGCTCCCGTGTCGCTACGCTGACGCTGGGAAGGGCCAATTTTGCGCGAGTCAGGAAGAAGTAATGGCAGAAACTGAAGAATGTCAAATGCATCTTTCTCCACCCAAAACAGACAAGTTACCTGGAGGGGGGGAGGGAGGAGATTTAAATACTGCTCTAAACTGTCTCACAGCTGTGAGTTGCCTGCACAGCCAAGGTAAACATATTATCACACTAGCTGACTGCATGACATCTTTTGTATGCTACATAAAAACGCTTACCGGCGCTGCAGGATGCTTATTGATTCCAGTCAGTTCCACCAAATTGTGTGCGCTGAGACACATTAGAGATTAGCATGTAATTCAGTCGCCATAGTTCATTTGTTCGGGACTTGTGGGATTTTCAGAGCATTGTTATGGGTGCCATGTGCCCAGGAGCGCAGCAGGCTTCTGGATCCAGCTGGAGGTCTGGAAGTGCTCACTTCCTGGTACAGAGCCCGAGGCATTTTGGGACGCGAGGCATCTCTCTGGCTGTTCCGGCACACGGTCTTCTCCTAATCTCCCAAGGAGCCGTAGTGGTTGTGTGTTTGTGTGTGTGGACGTGTGTGCTTACATGAGCTAATGCATGCTTACTTATGCATGTGTGTGTATATGCTTTAGTCTCAGACACTGCGGGGGAATATCATCCTGAGGGTGCAGGGGGAAGATGATGAATGATGTTCTGCCCTTCAACTGTTCTTGAATGGTAAATCACCCCTCTATCGGCTTGTGATGGGGAAGAGAAGAGAAGAGAAGTCCTCATTCAGGGATGAATAGGATACGCAGTGCAAGGTCAAAGGCTTAAATACAATGACCTGAAATTCCCTCGCATATACGTCTATAGGTGACGAGCTGGCATTTTACGAACAAGTGTTGATTGACTTTCAAGGCTGCTGCCACATCACAGTCTCTGATCATTAACATACAGAAAGGCCTCTCTTTGAGAAATGGACCGAGGCACAATTTACCTCTGAGCCTAAAGGAATTATGCTTAGAGATTGTGGCCTTTAGCGCAAACACTGAAGCTGTTCAATGGCCACACATGGAGGGTCTAAATGACATCTTTTCAACATTATTTGGGATCTCAGGCCTTCCAAGGAATTGGATTATGCCATACCAGCTGCATGGAGCTATTTTATGTATGCATGTAGTTATGTTTTTTTCAGGTTTTGTTTGTTTGGTTGTTTGTTTTTAGCATACCCAGTTAATGAAATCCAGAGAATGCTATGACGCTGCTCTGCTGAGAAGCTCCGGAATTTTGGGGTGGAAAACAAAACCTCACCACACTTTTGATCGCCATGGATAATGACTAAATTTTCATTTTTGGGTGAACTTTGGTTTTAACACTCTGACCAGGCTTGAAATAGCATAGCATAAGATAAGAGAGTGATGTGCACATGGGGAGGAGAACAACAAGGGAGAGGGAGGTTGCCTTCTTCTTCTTATTTATTTATTATTAGATTTTTTGCTGTGACTGCTATTTTTTAAGCCTTTATTCAACCTGGATCTGTCCGTGCCCTATTGGGACTTTTACTTGTATAATTTTTGCCTCAATGTCAGAGCACTAGAGTGCAGCGAGTGTCGTTCTGACACTTGGTCCAAGTGCCCTACTTGTCGGTCCAAGTGCTCCGCTGATGAGCCCAAGTGCCCTTCTGTTCTTCCCAAATGTCCCCGTGTTGAGCTGCAGTGACAGTCAGTTGTCACCCCTTAAGACCAGAAAATGAACCACGTGCATGGAGAAGGCACACCACTTTCAACTTTGACTTCCAAAAGCCAGCGAAAAAAGCCATTACACTCATATTTCGTAACCGTAGACTCTTGTGATCCACATTGCGTTTTACAGCCACACGAACATAAGCCGCCAAAACCTTTGCAGATGTTTAATTTTGGAGCTTTACAGTAACGATTGAGACAACTGCTCATACACACTTGTTAAAATCAACCTCAATACCCCAACTGAGGCAAAGAGCAAATTATGTCCTCGTGGTTGACTTGATTTCTCCCTTCCACTGGGTGGAGCTGTGGTATACTATTAGAGGGGCTCACATGATACTTTGGCAGTGAGATGAATGCCAAGGAAATGCCAGAGAAACATAACATAACAACATAACATAACACAACATAACATAATATAACATAATGAAAGATCGTAAATAAAAAATACCCCACATTTGCTTTTCTTTAAATAAGGAAGCTGTTTTGAAGGACACAGTAAAAAAAATGCAAGTGAGGGCTTCTGTGTGGGAACAGGCTTTGTTTTGCTTTCTGTAATTGCAATTTCTGCACAGCCATCCAGTGGAGATAGACCGGTGTTTACCCCTTGATCCATGGTCTTAACAATAGGAGAGGGAAAAGATAGAGAAAGAGAACTCGGAGGTAACATTTGTCAGTGGCAGTCTGTCGTTCGCTTGATTGAATTCATGGAGGAAAAACGGCGAGACTCCACCGGGGCGACGCTTGAGTGCCTCTGATCTTCATTTTCCGACCGCCCCTGTTATTTTTTTCCCCATTCTCCCTGCCTCTCTCTCCCTCTCCCTCTCTTCCTCTCTGTCTGTCTTGTCCCTCTCGTTTCATTGGACTCAGATCTCTCCATCGCTCTAACCTTTCATTATGACAAGACAAAGCTTTAATCTCTCACGAGCCATTTCCCCCTTGTGACAGGCAGAGTGAGCGGTGACGGCCGTGACGCGCGCACGCACACACACACACACACACACACACGCAGTGAGTGAGTGTGGAGGTGTGCACATCTGATACAGGTATGCCCATGACTGACTCAAGGCAAAGTAACACATGGTGACAAAGAAAGAAACAGAGAGGAGGAGGAGGAAGTGATAAAGAGAAGGTGGCATCAAAGAGAGAGAGACGCTGCACTGCAGACGCGATCGCTACTTTAAACGTCAACTTACCACAAATTTCTGTCCATTTGCTATCTAAAAAATATTGCATCACGGTGATACGGGGAGCAGGAGCCAGTGGCAAAAGGCAGGGAACATGACAGAAGGAGCTCAAGCGAGTACACTTGAGGTAAACAATATATGTGACGCCTTCATACAGAGGCGGCTTGAGGATTACGCATACATGTAACGTCTCTGATCTGAATCTTCAAACAGCGATCGGTCATCCAAACGGTGTCGTCCTGTCCTCAGCGTGCCCCCTCCCTGATTTTGCATAGCAGCCTAAGAGCCACACTTCATAGGGACTTCATAATCACACCCCCTGCTGAGGTGACAGCCTGATTGGATATCTGAGGGAGGCACCCGCATGAATTTGCATACTAATTGACAAATATTACCCCCACACCCCCTTCAAATACAGACACACACACACAGACACACACACACGCACACACACACCCTTATCCTTTTGTCTCCTTCCCAACTACTCAATGAATTAACATCACGCCCGGCGTCACGCACAACGATAAATTTAGCGTCCCTCTGTGAGTTTGGTCCTGGTTCAAAGTATTTTTTGATGCAAACAAAACACATGTATATAAAAAAAAAAGACGGAATTAGTTACAGACCTCTGAGGGGAAGATGAAAAATCGCAGACAACTCGAGCTATCAAAGCTCGCTCCGAGGCCCCGATGGAGTGTGATTGAAGGGGAGGCAGAGACAAACAGAGAGAGAGGAAGAGGAAGATGGAGAGGGTTTCGTTGCTCGTTTTTTTTTTTTTGTGCTGAGCTAAGACGTGGAAGTGGAGAACACGCTGGTAACGTGTCAAGTTGACAAAACAAGCCACCCCCCGAGACTTGACACTAGGTAGAACTGCAGCAACGCCAGCAGATGTCTACGTCACAGTGTTCCCACAGCATGCAGGAACGTACAGTGCACACACACTCACAAACACTGACACACACGGGTCAGACAAGTTGTCTAAATTTCAGCAGATGCTCAACCCTCTTGCACACACTAATCCACACACACATTCCCCACAAGACGCCCACGCTCACTGAACACGTCCAAACACACATTGTGCGGCCATTTCATTTTCCTGCACCCGTCTTCCCTCCGAGCTCGTCTCTGCAGCCACTGTTTTAATGACGTGTTGTGAGGCCGGCCTGTTCGCTCTCTTCGCTCGAGCTGAGCAAAGCGCAACGCACGCGCCACCAAAGCACGAGGCTGTTTTGCGTGGGTGCCATGCGCTACACACAAATCGCCCTCGGTGAGAGACAAGTGGCGTGCTGCAGCGTTCTCGGGCCAGTTGCCAACATCTTTTTGAGTTGTATTATGAAACAAAGCCACGGAAAAGGTGAGGAGAGGGAAGAGGGGGAGATTTAATTATTTTTAACCAGAGGCGATTGGATAAAAAAAAAAGAAAAAGGGCCACAGACTTAATGACTTAATTTAGACGTTTAATTAGTTGAGCACGTATCTCCCTGGCTTCTGCCCCGCTTAATCTGTGAGGAAGTTTTGGTGTGAGCGGCATCAGACCTGTCTCTCTCTCTCTCCCCCTCTCTCTCTTTACCTCTCCTTCCCTTTATCTCCCTCTCTTCTTGGACCACATAAATAATTCCCATTGCCTCTGCGAGCATGCACAATGAAATATGTATGGATATACGCCATGGTGCTTTTGAAAAGAACTATTTCAAAGGTACTGAGGTCTGCTGAAATCTTCATGAGTGCCTCCTCTCCCTCCTTTCTCCCCGCTGCACAGAATGGATTCTTTTGCCAGGCTGCATCAGCTCCGCAGCCCCTGATAAATATCTGCGCGGAGAAATGAGAGCGTGCTCGCAGAAATTCCAATGCAATTCCAGTTATGAACAGAAAATAAATACACCAAGAGCCAAACCGGCGTGCAGAGTAAATAGGATGTTGAATAATAGTTTGTACAGTCCAAACGTTCAGTGCATAAAACAGAATGATTGAAAGTAGGCATGTGGGAAATGCATGTTGAATTCATGGAAAATACGGTGAAGAAAAGAGATACCTTCACTGGATTTCCACTCACTCACTCACTCTGGGGCATGATTCTGACCTAACACAATAAATTGGTCAATCCATACAAAAGCTTGTGTTTGTTCCCAGGTCAGTGTGTGTGCTGTCTGACTTACAGTGATGATAAGGTGAATCACACCAGTCTGACTGTCACACACAGGAAAAATAGTTCATCTCGCATTAGTCACGATCATCGGTCGCTGACACTGAATATCATCGCTTCTCTGCTCCCCCAAAGGAACAAGTAGCTTCCTCGATCATTTGCAGAAGTGAGTTGAAGGGCTTTTGTTTGAAACTGAATACTTCTACAGTGTTTAATTGTTACTTTCACTCAGTTTAAACTGGCAACAGACATGTTTTTTTGTTTTGACCTGTCATTATTAGGTAAATGGTGATTGCGCATACAGTACTGACACCATCATCATTCCTTAACATTTTTGGCTGCACTTAATATTATAAATTCAGCTCCAAATAAACGGGTTCTGATCATGTGACTGCTTCAGTTTGGACTTTGTGTCACTTTGTGAGTAACTGATAGAAACGATGGACAAACCACAAAAAACATGAAACATATTATGACTGAACTGGGCGTTTTTTCATTCTCTGCATTCACATTCTTTCACACCTCAACAAACAAACACCTCCACGTCGTCGACTATCTCGCCCATATGCACACCGTAACCCATCTTCCTCTGCGAAAAAAACCCCTCTCTCCTCAGCTCCTCCATTCTTTCTTCTTCTTCTTCCTTCAGTCTCCAGGGATCGACACGAAACCGGCGTGAACCTCTGTGTCACTTCCCCCCGCAGGCTTTTTCCAGCCTTGTTATTTATTTCCTCCACTTCATTGCGGAAGGTAGAGGAATGTCTCATAGAATAGGACACCTAATAACGGGAGAAGAGATGCTGAGGGATGGCGCGGCGGCTTCTCTCGGCGCTGTCACAGAGTGCCACGTCCTTGAACCTGAGAAAGAAAAAGAAGACAGAGGGAGAGAAAGAGGCAGACGTAAACAGACGGATACTTTTTGCACAACACAAATGCCTTTGGCTAACAGCAAAATATCTCTTATTATACGAACCAAATGCACAAAGGGAAGAGTTCACAATATTTTTCTGCACAGAGCGCGGGCTGGAGGATGGGGATGGATTGTGCGAGCTCGAGTTGTTGGTGTTCGGCGTGTGAGCAGAATGCTAAACACTTCCTGGGTCATGAGGGGCAGCGAAAGCATGTTGAAATTTAATGGTGCCCTCTGACTTGGCTGCAGGTAATGCTGCAGGGGGCCAACATCCTATCCACACTGCTGAGAGGGAACATGAAGTGTGTGTGTGTGTGTGTGTGTGTGTTTATATCATTGCATGTCAAGCTTGAGCTGCTCTATGTGTTCTCATCTCTGGGCGTGTTGTCTGCACTCAGGTTCTGGTATTTTCCAGTAATGAGCCCGCTGCAGCCCTCCTGTATACTACACTCACACGCACACACACACACACACACACACGCACACGCACACACACACACGCATGCTGTACAGCACATACACACATACTGTACAAGTGTTTTGGTCAACTCCATGGTGCTGTCTCATGAGAAACCGGTAACTAACATGGACACTAACATGGACTGCACCTCAACACAGGTCAGTGTATGTGTGTCTCTACACTTTCGTTTTGTATGTGATGTCTATAAGTGAGATATGATACACAAGATTCTGAGTACAAACAAACATGTAGAGTGAGAGAAGCACTAAATAACTATAGTTTTGAACACTAAAGACTTTCTTATAAGTACCTAGCGACTAACTCCCTTACATTTTATAATAAACAATTTACTTATTTCACTGTTAACAACCAATGAAATGCTTTATAAATAATTTTCAAACAGTTGTTCATTGTGAAGTTGCATCTGATGTTTAGAATAATTTGTAAATGGTTAAAATGTTAATAAACGTTATTTGGATGGCCATTATAAAGTTGCAACTCAACTTACAATTGCCAAATAAATAGTAAAGCCATTTATTTTGTCATTTTTGTTCAAATGAACTATAAACCATTTAATAATGATGGTTATTTCATTGGTACAATGGAGGATTATATAGCAAATAATCATAAGTTACTGGAGAACCCTTCAAGATACTATACTGATACTATACTGATTATTAATTGCTGCATAGCTCCAAAAAATCACTGAAAAATAGTGACTAATTGATTTCCAATGACTTACATATTAATTGCTATTTCTGTTTATAATTGATATTTTCTGTTCCCGTCTGCAGTGCTGTAAGTATCCAAAAGTCAAATTACCGTGTTGGAAATTGACTTTGGTTCAAGTAAAAGTCACTCATTTAAATAGTGCTTGAGTGAAAGTCAAACATACAAGATATTTAGCAATTTTCAGATTATTGGATTCAATTGGCAATAAAATAAACTGATTTGATAACTATTTTTAATAAATGATATAAAAAAAATAATAAACTTAAGTTAATAGTTATATCACTGAACAATCATTGGAAATGCTTTATAAACCATTTATTAAGCAATTACAAAGTATTGTTATAATCAGTTGCAACTTTATAATCAATCATAAATAAATGATTTATACAGGGAAATAACCTTTAACTAAAGTTTAATAAATTAGAAAACGTACCATTCATTAATGAGGGTTATTATCATTCTGAGAAGTTAGTGGAATTCTTCAACAACGATGATCACTTAACATTACTCACCATTTTTGCCTCCTAATGTTAGGTATTGTTATACCATATACTCATTGAGACATGAGCAACTTATGATCCTTACCGTTAACCTCACCTAAACCATGGTAGGTAAATTCCACAATAAGCTCTTATAAGGGCCAATCCAGCAATTTACTTCTGCACCTCTGTAAAGTTGAAGGACTCACAAGTGACAAATTAAAAGGGGATGATCAAATTGTAGTCTCTAATTGAAGTTCCTTCAATTTCTCAGATGCAATTTAATAGTTCATCGTTTATGGTAAAAGGACAGCATTTATGAAGTGCTTCATAATATGCATCACATTCACACATACATACAGACGCACACACACACTGATAACTGCAAGCTACCATCAAAAGGACACTTTGACATTGGGACAATCAATGAAGGACCTGCTCTAACTGTGCGGCCACAGCCGCCCATTTAAACTATGAGAAGACTTTTAAATAGAAATTTCAATTGTACAGCCGAGCTGATATAACCCTGATTACATCACATAAATTATCTGCTTGGACTCAAACGCTCCCTCTGAATATGTGGCTGATAAACCAGACGCAGTATAGTGATCACAAAATGTATAATTTTATATTATAGCATTGATTTTAAAGCACATTTAAATTTACATTCACATTATTTCGCACTAATGATACCGGATCTATCAAATGCTCCTCTCTTACTGGCCTCAGCTCTATCTCAAACTTATCTCTGTGCATCCCTGTGGGTGTGAACACAGCAAACCATCACTGGCTCTACGACAACTTTCATCAATCTCTTAGTTTTGAATACCACCCCAGACTGCAATTGTACAGAGAAGCCCAAACACACTTTTTCAGTTTTATAGCCTGCATTCCCACACGACGGCAATCTCAACAGAAAGTTTCTTTTTCCTGAGGTATCTTCAGAAAATGAAATCAACAAGGGCAGCAAAAAAAGAAGTCTTTTAGAGGATGCGCAACTGCAGTGTTTCTTGATGATAAGGGTCCAATCCCAAAATGGGACTTTGTTGGTGGCTCCCCATGTAGCAAGAACTACTGGTGTTCCTCGAGAAAAAAATCTTAATTTGTCCGGGCCATAGATCAAAAATGTTCATACTGGTCCCAGAACGTTAAAATGTAAGCACCCCAGTTTTTATTAAGTCCTATCAGGATATTTAGGACGTCCCCGCTTCAAGTGAAATTTACTGATGCACGAGCTGCGGTGAGAGATAAAAAAAAGTTCTCCGTCTCTGCGCCGCTGAATTGTATGAGCCATGTGTTCAATCGATACGAGTTACCCAACTTTTCAAACTGTATTTCTGACTCTCCTCATCATTCCTCCCTGTAGACAAAATCTCTCTCCACTCTCTGGCTTTCAATCTGCACTTTACCTGCGCCCCTGCACACAAACCCGAATTAATCTCCCAAGTCTTCCCCTCATCTCTTTGTGTGTGTGTGTGTTTGTGTGTGTGCTTGCTATGTGCACGTCTCCTCCTTTTTCTGCATTAGAGATTTCACCGGCTCGACATGATATCGTCCCCCTGCCTGGAGCTCTGGGGCTTCGGGGAGGGGGTTTGTGTTTGCATAGCAGAGGCTGTACTCTCGCTCATGTAGCCCCCTCCGGGACTTTCTTTGACACTGTCAGCCCTTTGAACTCGCTGGGACACGGAGCATCAGGTCACTTGTATACAACCTCTGCACAAAAGGGAACTCGCGCTAATTGGGTCGCGTGCACCTGAGAGACAGTCGGGACATCAAAGTGCTTCGCCGCCCAGTTGATAGCAGCTTTGATGGGGTGACTTTGAGACTGTAGATTTGTGGGGTTTCGTGCACAAAAAAAAAACAACAAAAAACACACACACACACACATACACACACACACGCGAGCTGTTGGCTGTGCCTTTGCCTCTCGTGTGATCTCGGGGAGGAATTAGTTATTTTGCTGTTCCACTTGCATGTCATTTTTTCTCTGCACTCTCGAGTAATGTAACAAATGCTATTACCAGGAACCCTGTTGTGAGCCTTTAATCAGCCTCAATGAGCACGTTCACATGCACAAAATATCACAGTTTTGCGCCTTTACTTTGAAAAAGACAACACTAAGCTGTTTACATGGCTAATGAAAAGTGCGGCCGTGCATACTTCCTTCTCATTTATTAATTCAAACGCCGTCTTTAAAAGGTCGGTGTTGGGAGCATATCCCAACAAAATCTGTATCCAAGTCTTTTTTAATGTTTAAAAGTAGGTTATTTTCTCCTTCCAACAAGACATTTTGGCTTTACTTTTGTAAATGCATCTCTCCCATGCAAAACTCACCGAGCTGACCGTGAACAGGCGAGCCGTGACCCGTATTCCAACCAAATCGCTAGAATAAAGATTAGCTTTGTACCTTTCTGCAAAACCACAGATGAGTTAAAGCTGAACGTTTCTTCATGTTGCAACTTCACGTTCGTTTACATTGAATTTTCTTTTTCTCTCTTGTCAGGTTGCTCACTTGGTTAGGTTTAGGAAACCGGATGTGATGGTCCGACTTCCAGTGAAAAACGTCGCCACAAAAACGACTATGCGACTCAAACTGCCGTTTGGCAGCTCTGTTGTCTGAAGCCCCCACCGTCCCCTCCACATCCTGATGTGAAGTCGGCTAATAAGCATAGAACATGAACAAGATATGCCATGTTAAATGCCAATGTCAACCTCGGATGCATCTGTGGTTTGTAGAAAACATTAACCGCTAACATTATATCCTTGTGACTGGGATGTATATTCTGAATACTCTGCATACATGTTCACACACCTAAATCACTAATAATATGAGCATATGTCTTATTTGGAAAATGCTCTATTCAGAATACGACCTAATTTGGAATATTCAATTGGAATATGCTGACTTATACCAAAAGTGAAATATTGTCATGATCAGAATAATAGTGGCAAACTGGTGAAGACTCTGATGTGGAGTTATCATACATAACCATGTAGCTTCGTTCTGCTCCCCTCCGTTGACTGTACTGTGTCTCGTTCCTTTGTGTTGGTTCTATGTGAATGGTTTCTTGTAAATATGTAACACAGAAATGTAATTTGTAAACAGACGTGAATCAAAGAGAATGATCCCTAGCTAGTAAAAAAACGGTGTGAAAAATCAATTTAGCTCAAAGCTCAGAGCAGCCTCTCAGGATCTTATTTTGCCCTCCAGACTTATGGATGTCCGCTGTGTCTTTGTGTGACCCTTCATCCTCTGGAAGGTGGACAGGTGGCGGCTACTGGTGGGCCTGGAGGGCCCTGTCAACCCCATACAGTCAAGCAGCTGACCACAGAGAAAGAGAAAGAGAGAGCGAGAGTGGGAGGAGTGGAGGGGAGACAAAGGAGATCAGAAAATAGAAAGGAACTTGAAGAGAAGTGACAGAGCTAGAGGGAAACAAACCAGAGAGGCTTGTGTCCGAGTGTGAGTGAGCTCCACCCGCTGTCGTAGTTTCAACAGGAGACCACGTCCCCTCTTGACTCCAACAGGCGTGGCAAAGCGATTGGTTTCGGTCCAGTATAATGGCCAACTATGAATGCTGAGTGTGACTGCGGGGGACCATTAGGGCCACAATGGCCGACAAGACACTAAGCGCTCCCCAGAGGTCTGAGGGGCCCTTTCATGCCTGTCCTGGGGCTGGGAGGGCTGCTGGGAGCTGGTGGCCAGCTGGTTCGCCGGCCCCAAGTGCAGCCTAATGCCATCAGCATCTCCACCCGCTTTGAGCTGCCGGGCATATGAAGAGAGACACAGGGGTGCGGGGCCTCTGTGACACATATGGGCACGTACACACACACTCAGACACACACGCACATACGCACACACATGATGGCACCTGTTTTTAGTATTAACCAGGGCAGTGCCGGATGATCCTGCAGCCTCATTTGGCGTGGAAAGTCAAAGAAAGAAAGAGTAATTTTAATGTGCAATTTATTTATTTATTTTTTTTGCCTTTTCTCTTGAGCTTCTGTCAAGATCTGGAACGGCCAACCACAAGGACAACAAAACAATGCAGATGGAATCTTAACCTCCATTGTGAATATTAGGTTGGTAAAAGTTCAGCTGAAATGGGAAAAAAAAGCCTTTTAAACTATGTTAGTTCACTTCCATGGTCACGTTGTGCACCTATTTAACAATATATGCAAAAACAACAAACACATTATTTGTACTCTTATATGTTATCTGTAGCTAACATTAGCAGTCCTATTAGCCAACAAACATTAGGCCCCACTGCTAAATTGGCAGCCATCGGTCTCGGATGCTGCGTTAGGTCCCGCCCTCTGGTTAGGGGAAGCCCTCTCATTTCTTAATCGAGCATGTTCACTGGGAGTTCCCGGTGACCCGGTCAGACAGGGTCTGCTGCACATGTAGATGCATGGCGGAGGGGCCTATCTCACATTCTACGCTAATGCTATTGGCTACAATAAACGCCAATCAATATCCTTGACAAGTCCCTCCCTAACTGACCGTTTTTTTTTTTTTTTTTTTTTTGGGGGGGGGCCAACAA
>OMLP01013483.1:16406-33304 GCA_900302685.1 Spondyliosoma cantharus
ACTCATGTGTTAAATGGGTCTTGTAGACAGAGGAGACTGCCTTTGTGCTGGAATAAATGGAGGGGAGAAAATGGGGTTAAGACGACTCCTTTGAGGTGCATCAACCTACATCTGCTCATCCTCTCTTATTCTTTAAAAAATAAAAAAAATGAAACAGGGTGTGCTGCATCTGAAGTGTCCTTACAAAACAGGGAATCTGCACAATGTATTGTTTCTATTGTAAGACACGGTTGCCATGACCACTTTCCTCCCATTAAAATTATCTGAGACATTTTAATGTGACTCTAAGTTGATGGCGGAAAAAGAAAAACATCCTTGACATTAAACGTTCAGACGTGCCAAATTGTCTGTGTGTGTGTGTGTGTGTGTGTGTGTGTGTGTACTGTACGAGCAAACTATCACTCCACTGCTATAAAGCTGCCGAAAGGGGAATATTTTTATTTTCATTCCACTAGAGACGGATCGATCTGAGAGCAGGCTGTTGTGACAGATGTTCGGCTCAGCTAAACAGGGACTGTAATAACACACGCTTACACAGACGCATGTATTGTATAGACACAGTATGTACACAAGTGTTTCAAAGTGTGCACTCGTGGGCACACACACACACACACACACACACAGACACACACACACACAGACACACAAGAACATGGGCACAAAATCACACACTACAGCCTGAACAAACACCCTAATTTACTCTCTCTCTACACACACACACACACACACACACACACACACACACAGAAGAAGAAATTACTTTGAACTTGGTGTCAGGCGGCGTGAATGCAGCTGGGAGCAACAGGGTCATGAAGCTCTTTGAGAGGTGAGATGAGGTCCAGCCTTTTTCTCTGCTGTCTGTCTCCGCTCTGATGTGCTGATGGCTGACGGGGGTCAGGGAGGAG
This sequence comes from Spondyliosoma cantharus, assembly GCA_900302685.1. Taxonomy (NCBI): domain Eukaryota; kingdom Metazoa; phylum Chordata; class Actinopteri; order Spariformes; family Sparidae; genus Spondyliosoma; species Spondyliosoma cantharus. The sequence goes on from OMLP01013483.1 coordinate 17,312, forward strand.
GGAGGAGGAGGAGGAGGAAGAGGCAGGCGGGGGTGTGTGTGTGGTGGTACAAGTTAGACCATGGGGCCCGGCCACAAGGCTCATTTTGTTGCGAGTGGCACTTTGCCACCGCGGAAGACTTTGATGCAGTCCGCATTCACCGTCACATGGTTTCCACAGAGACCAGCTGACATCAGACAGTGGCAGTTTGGCCTCATCACCCTTCAAAATCATAATTATTTTCCCTTTTCTAAAACCAGGAGAGAAAAATAATTGTGTGTTTAATATGAGAATATAAATGTTTCACTTAAATGTGCACTATGCGCTATGTTCATACAAATAGAGAGCAGCGTATCATTGGAGTAACTGCTAACTGTTGATGCGCTTAGTTCAGTTAGCCGTGCAGCTAGCCGTCCGGGCCATGGATGTTTAATTATATCTGGACGCGGAGACGGAGCCCTGTTCATTCCTATGAAAGCAGCTCAGTGGCACATGAAGCCAAAATGGCCCATAGAGCGCCGACAGAGCCGGCTAACTTGTAGTTTAGCGCCCAGCTGACTTGAGTGGGGATAAAATAATTCAATTGTGTGGCTCGTCTCGGCATTCCAAATTTGATGGGACCTAATTGCTCAAACAGTGAAACAAATAATTAAAAAAAAATGTTTTTACCATTTTTCAGACGCTTCTTTCACAATGTTAGTTTAGGTCTTTTTGATGATGTAATTATATGGTTTGGCCTCTACGAAAGCGCTTTGTAGCATTTCTTCACATTGTTTTGATAATCTTTTGTTTTGAATATTCTAAACTAAATTTCTTACATATTGCACCTGATATTTAAACAATTCTACACAGTGATACTACTTAATGAGAAAGGATAGAGAGAAGCTTTTGCCGGACTTGCAGTAAATGAACCAAGACTTTTTCATTTCAGAACTATAACAAACATAAACACAATCAAACTGACTTAATTGATTTTAACCATGAGAAGTTCGGCTGTTTCATTCCAGGGTTGGTTAGCAGAGCTGGAACCGCTGCCAAGATGTTTAATCATGTTTAATAAATTGCAGCAGACAAGACTGTATCTAATCTATTAATAGGCCCACATTACATTGTGACTTGCATCTGGAAAGGATCCAACTGTGGACACACTCTCACTGAACTGAGCAGAAAGCGGAGCGCTAACAGCCTTATCTCATACGGTAGAGGTACGTCACCTACCAGGGGGATGTAGATGCTATTAAAAATAGACTTTTCCTAATGCATTATCAATTACATTTAATAGCATTTAAAGTAAACCCCTTCTCTGCCTATGCAAAACTGTAAGCATGCAAGCAACTGATTTCATAGAACAATGTTGTCAAATAAAAACACAAGGCTGAAGATTAGCAGGGGCGAAACAAAGGCAGCGTCAATGAAAAAGCAGCATATGTGTTCATCGGCAAACCCCTGAACACACACAGAAGCACACGCGCAAACACACGCACACACTGATTGATTGTATTCTTCATTCATTGTGAGGCAGCCCGCTGCTAATTAGCTTAGGCATGGTTTTGCATATTGTATTTATTTAATTTCTTCATAGGATGCACCAAAAGAAGGTGTAATTTGGGATTAGAAAGGGGCTATTTCTTGCCATGATTTACACACACAAAGGGCTGCAAGTGCTGGGGCTGATTGCTGCTGCGACGACGACTCTTTCTTTCTGCGCCAAATGTAAAACAAAAACCTGACAACATCCCTCTGGTGCAATTCTGCGCATAAAGACAATACTGTAAATCTAATGAACAGATTATGTTTACAGTCCTCCTCGCGCTGTTTCTGCAGATTGATTTCAACAGCGTTGCAGTTTTATGAGGTTCATCTCAATAATGTTTTTTAGAGAGGAGAAATTGCAAGACTCTTTGCAAGTGCATGAATACAAAACAGCGGCAGGCAGAGCAGCAGAAGATGGGACACTTTCTTGTCGATATGGAAAATGGCTCCTTAAAAGTTACTTCTCTGAAGTTGACAGTTCTGCAGAATCAAGAGGAGACACTTTCAGGTGATTGGGCATCCAGCTGAGTTCGGGTGAAAACACATTCCATATATATTGGGTCTTATATTGAAGAGCGTCTCCGGACCGCACCTTTTTTCCGTCAGATTGCAGAAATCCCTGCTCTGGCACTACTTTGCATCCGTGTGTATGTGTTTGTGCGCAGTTCTTTGTCTGCCATATTTCAGGCAATCTGCGAGCATGTTTGTGCAAGCGTTGTGCTCTTATGGATGTTTGTTGACGTCTAAACGTACATACGTGTATCAGACGAGGGCAGGGGAATTGTCTCCGTGCAACATGTAATCGGGAGCCATTTTTCCAGCCATGCTCACATCCTGCTGCAAGCAAGCAACAGATGGCGGGACCGGGCACCGTGGCCGATTTAGTCCAGTTGTGTTTGCTCGGAAGTAATTGTGTTTTAACCTGGAGAGAAACTAAATATCACGGCCATGCAGGCAAACAAATTATAGTCACCTCGCTGGCAGGCATATGACTCTATTTGTCTCATGTCCAGATGGAGTTCGAAGAAAAGAAATTAGCCCACGATGCTGCATGGGTGCAGTTTATGTGTGTGCATCTGACCGTGTGCTTGCCGGTCCGTTTGTCTCGTCTTTCTACCTGTCTGTCTACCTGTTTATCTCCTCAGCAGCTGCCTGTCTGCTTCCTCATATATCAGCCTGTCTGTTTTTTGCGTTGTGGCAGATGTTTCAGTGCTGCAGGACTTTATGTGAGACAGTGCAGCAGAGAAAAAAAGAAATCTTCACGTGGATGAGAGTGTCCGTACATTCACCTTAGCATTGTGCCACAAATGTTTCTTTTGATGCCAAACCACCGCCCTGGGGGGACAGGAATACTTACGAGACATTGATATGGTTTCATGATAGGCATTCATTAGCATGAACATCAACAAAAGCTCTGCCATGCTGATCTATCCCAAAATTAAGTTTTCCTATTTCACGTCTCCCTGATTTTCAACACTCGCTGTTTATATCAAACATTCTTGAATGAAGTGTTCATTCACTGTCAATTCCTGCGCCGTGTGCCAACTGTGTGCATCAGAAAATCCCCTGCAATCTTTGTTTTGGCTAGTGTGAGGCAGCAAGTGATTATCCGGAGTGCTTTCGGAAGTTAATGTTCATGGTCTGCACAGCGGGATTCTAGGAGTGATGACAGTGGAAGTGCCTCAGGGCGAGCGTCTCTTCGCTGCCATCTCACTTTCACTGTTTCTGACAACGCGTTTACCCCAACAGATGGCTCCAACACTCACACTGAGACACTGCGAGGCGATGAAGAAATGCGTGGGCTGATACAACACAAAGATGTGCAGAGAATCCAAACCCAACTGGTGTGAATTGATGTAAAATTGACTAATGGGATCTAGCGTTGTAGTACTCGAGATCGGTCTCAAGACGATTTTTTGAGGTTCTTGGTCTTATCTTGGAATCGAGGGCATTTATACTCGGTCTTGTCTCGGTCTCGGACTGGGCAGACTTTTTGAACAAGACCGGTCAAGACCACCGCTGATAGGCTTTTTGTCTATGACTTACTGATAAGAGTGAAAAAGGACCCTCTCAAAAACAGCTAATAACTTCAAATCATTGGCAGTGTAAAGATTTTGTCAGGTCAATTCAGTTTTGATAATACGATGAACTTTTTCAAGACGTGAAACACGACAAGTTTGCTCAGATTTGAGATTTGTTTCATTCATTGTGCTGCTTTGAAAACAACAGAGCAAAGATTGTTTTTGTTGTCGCATTTATTTAAAAGCAAACTTAAACTCACATTTTCATGTTTTGTTATGATTTTCCTTTGATATATATGGTCTTGGTCTTGTCTCGGTCTCGACCTCTAAAAGTCTTGGTCTTGTCTCAGTCTCGGTACTCTCTGGTCTCTGTAATGTCTTGGTCTCGGTTGGTGCCCTCTGGACTACAACACTAACGGGATCTCAACAGTAAGTGATGTGCTGGAATAGCTTGGTCAAAGGGGCTCCGTCATGGATCCATCATCTCTGGTTTATTCTCTCATCAATTTATTTCTTCTGTAATGTTATTTTATTCACTTTTTAATTCAGCAGAACAGAAACAAAAAAAAAATGCATGAAATCTACAAAAAGTTCAAGGAATGGACCCAGTTCACATATTCATCGGTGGAAGAACATACACTGAAGCAGCAAGTGTTGTCAGGGTAATGTGTGCAGTAAATCACAAGGTAGGTGGAAAGTGTGTGCATGTGAGGAATATGACTCGATGACACCTTGGTCCCAAACTGCAGCTCTGATGCATGAAGTGTTTTCTTTGCATATCAAAGGAAAAGAGTTCAGCGTTGCCTTCAGGCCGCTGAAATGACACACAGCACGACATCAGAATATGACTCACTAAGTAGTCCAGCGGGATGCAATTGTGTGTGTGTGTATCCAGACTATCCAAAAAGGCCAACTGCTCATCGTTTTGGACCAAAATCATAAAAAAGAAGAAGTCATTGTGTCATTGTTTATATGAGTGTGTATGTATACGCAACAGAAACAGAAATCAGACAAGGTGACAGCCTTTCCTGCAAATGGTTGATTGACAGAGTGTGTATCTGTATCTGTATCAATAAAGCTTTTCTTATTGATTTATGAAGGTATGTCATTGTTTCTCTTATTTTTTGTTCCTGTCGAGACAAATTTGAAGACATCATATTGGGCTTTCTTAACTTGTGATGAGCACTTGTCACTGTGGTTTTTGTTTCACAGGCTAAAGCCATAATTAGTAAAATAATCAGTGTTACTTGCGGACCAAATCTAGAATTAACGCCTCATGGTTGCATGCCGACCAATCAAGTTGGAGGTTACATCCATGTCTCTCCAGACTCATATAATATATGTGTTCAGGACTTTGGAGTCATTTAATAAAATGTAATAAATGTAGTTTGCAACAAAAAGGAATGTTATTACTATATTGATTATTTTACAGAAGATAACAGAGGACTGATTGAGAACTTTGTCACATGGTGCAGTGACACTCACCTGAAGCTCATTTGCTGCTGTATGTCTATTAGGGTGCAAATTCATTGAGAAAAACAAACAACTGATTGAACACAAAGTTGTAGCCATGACTGTAGACATCATCCCTTAATTAGGTTAAAGGTACGCAGCCAAGATTAGCATTAACAATTTGGTGTTTCACAACCAAATGTAAAATATGGTCACAATCTCACTGTCTGTTCCTGAGTTATGGTGTCGAATGATGTCAAGGAAAGTGATTCTGCAAAATATTATGATGTCACAGTGAAGCTGACATTTGACCCTCTCGATATAAAATGTCATCACTTCTTTATTTTATCCTATTATACATGTGTATACAATTTGGTCACAATGACCTTTGATCACCAAAATCTAAGCAGTTCATCCAAGTCTATGTTTTTTTTTTTTGCCAAATTTGACAAAAATCCCTCAAGACGTTCCTTTAAGGGCTCCAAAAGGTTGGTCAGTTGATATTTGTGCCAAAGATGGAGGTGTAAATTCACATGGTACAAAAGATGGTTGTCTCTGAAATAAAGTTATTTTCATAATGTTTAACACTTTCTAATCTGTCTCCTTCTAAACCCCTCAGTAAGCAGTGTCCGTGAAGGGGGGTAGTCTCAGATGTGTCCCCAAAGTGTGCCTAAGCGGGTGTGTGTGTGTGTGTGTGTGTGTGTGTGTGTGTGTGTGTGTGTGTGTGTGTGTGTGGGCAGGTAAGTGGACATCCAGGTTATCGCCTCGTAGCAATGCCAGCTACAGTGCATCATTACCTGTGCACTTTGATGGGTGTGACATTCACCTCACACTCCACGGTGGTCATTCACCCACTCAAGACACACACACAACTGCACAGTCCCTCGGGCAGCCTTTCACACTAACCTGGCATCCTTTTCACAGGGCCCAGTGGAGCGTGCTGGTGTGACTCTCAGGCTCTACTGACGGAGGAAACTGCTGCAGAGAGGTAGTGGGTGGTGGCGGAGGTAAAGGCTAGGGGTTGCACATGCACAAGCATTGGCAGGATAATAATTGCCCAATGGTATTTGTGTTTTTATTCAGTTTGAGTTTGATTCCAGTCTTATTTTCTGTATTGAAAATATGAAGTGAAGTACACTGAGACACTGACTGAGTTTTAATACTCATACTATAAAGATACATTAGTGTCCAAAGTGATGTATTCAACACAGGAGAATTTCAGTAATTGTGTGAATGTAAAGTACATACAACTTTTACTTAATTATGTTGATTAGATAATGCTAAAAGCTCAAAACAGTAGAGAGAAGTAATTATTTCTCATTTTCTCTTTTCTTATGATCATGACATAACATGTCCATGAGCTCGACACATCGGCTTTATATTCTGAAATATAAGACTGTCAGACTGTGAGAAAAGATTCAGATATGTCATCGATTAGAGAAGGTCATTATCTCATGTCACAAGTTTTGTGACCAAACTTTTTTTCATGTTCATAAAATAACAGTATTGTATTCTCAAGATAACAAGCTTGTTACATTGGGATAACAAAATATCTTTCACATGATGATGAGGTGAGAATAAGCATTTATTTATTCTTTAGTTCGTCCATTTCAGACTGATAGTTCCTTATCACTTACATGATTAATGTCACATGGATCTGCCCAGACAAATAGTAAAGTAAAAGTCTCAAAGTATCTGATGTTAAACGAATGTAAGTATCAATAGTACAAGTAAAAGGAAATCATACATCTATTAACATTGTGTGTATACTGTATACCATGAGTCAATCAATTGTCGGCCTGGCCGTATATCAGATCCCATATTTAGCATTTTTCAGATGAGCAGAATACGTTTTTTTTTATCTGACTGCCATTAAAATGAATACATAAAAAAATGCATGTCTTTGACTCTGATGCAGCATATTGTCTCCAAAATAACTACAAAACTAAAGTTATCAAATAGAAATAGTGAAGTAAAAGGAAATCTGCCTAAAATGTTTTAGCATGAAGTAGCAGAAAATGGAAATTTGTACCTGAGTACTATACTTGAGTTAATGTACTTAGTTACATTCTATCATCGCACACCCGTTATTAAGATTAGATAAACCTTTATCAAATCTTAATAATGGGTGTGCAGTATTTCATTGATATTCATTTTCTCTTTTCACATATGTTTGGTATGGAGGTAATCCAAAAGTAACAGAAAGTAATCAAGTTCCATTACTTTAATTTCGTGATACTTGGATTAGGCTTCTGACCAAATTTCCTAAATCATCATTAGTAACTGTATCAGATTACGTTTTAAAACTAACCTTCCCAACCCTGGGAATAGCTAAATGCTCCATGAAGGATGACCTCAGACTGTGAAATCACTGAAAGCTGTCCTCGAGCAGAGAAAACGTCAGGGCCACAGAATAGAAAAAAACATTCATCTTGGGTTTTGTCCAAAGCACATGACGAAAAAAAAAGAAAGAATGTGAGAACTATGTACCACACAGTGAGTGGACCTTCACAGTGAAGCGTTTGGACTCGGCTGACTGTAATTATTCTCCTGTTGGCCTCTCGCTGTGCATGACTAACGCAGAGGGGTCAGTGGCAGCTGTAATTATTATACCTCGGCCCTTTGTTCTCAGTACCGTTTAAGATCATTATTGTTACTTTCTTTGGGGAAAATTGTTCCCATCTCCATGTCTATTTGCACAGTAAGATTACATTGCATTACACTTTACACAAGATTACATGTTGCATGTGGTGACATAAAAAACATGGAGTCAGATTAATTTCTCATTCAGTTTCTAATACCCTATATACTGTTTATATATGCATACACCATTGAAAATACATATATAAGACAATAATAATAAAATAATTATTAGCATAATTAATTCAAGTATTTCAGATTGGATCCAGCAATTTACTGTTTTTTTTTTTTTAAAGATATTTTCTAATGTTGTGGTCAAATTCATGTTTTTACATTGCTGCTTCGAGCATGACTAAATGAGCCTCCGTTTTGGTTAACTGGGCTGAAAACATTCCCCATTAAGGTAAACAAGATTGTACTTTTTCCTATCTCCCACATGACTCTGCCCCTAACCAAATTAAGACACTCATTTGCATAAGCGAGATGGATGAGATAGGAGGAAAATACTTTGCTCTCTGGAAAATAAGTGCACTGTTAGACGGAGTGGGAATCTCAGATGAGACGTCGCAGCCTATTAGAGCGGCCATGCTTCATCATTTTTTCATACGACGTATTGCTGTAATAACTTTTAAGTGTTGGGCGCTTATGATAAAAAGCTCTGACTGACGAACAAGGCGGAGAGCGCGGTTGTGAAATGCGAGTTAGGAGTGTGCATTTTGTTTCATAATGGATCGTTCGCAAACGAACTGGAGCCGTATGCAGCACTTTTCTTTCCCTGCATAATTTCCCATGTATTTGAATATTGTAGTAATTACATATGTATGAATAATGCATTTTGCTAATTTTTCCTCTTACCTTAATACAGAGTTCTAATGCACCCACAATACCAAATAACATGTAAGTATTTTATAACAATATCACACATTATTCAGTCGTTCGGTTTATACGCGGCATACCGTACACTACAGTGTTCACCATGAGACTCCTCTGCCTCCCCTATGTCCTCAACAAACTCGCTCAGTGAATGGAGCAGCCAGACACCCAGTAAGGTTTGTTTGTGTACTAAAAACAGCACCACAATTTACTGCAATCAGACACTGTGTATAGGCCGGGGCACCTGGGGCGCTCTGTGTGCACTCCTACCCTGTGGTGAAATTGCTGTCAACACTTTTTCCCCCTCCTTTCAGTGACTGCGGTACTGTGGTAAGCCAGCCCTGCTCTGTCCACTATCCACCCCTCCCCCACTGAGCCGAAACACCACGGTACATTCGCAACTCCACATTTACTACCTTCGGCTTGTCCAACGCACACGGAGAAAATGGTTGTTGTTTTCTGTATATTGTGCGTCTCCCTCTTCACCCCGCTTGCCTCTTGTTTCGGTGTTTATCGTTCGCACTTGGTTGGACTTTGCTGCACAAAACCAGGGAGTCCAGGAGCAAATTGGTTTTACAGCTTGCTTTGGTTTGCAGGCGAAAATTACGTCGGAGCGTCTCTGTGAATATGAAGTATGATTTCTTTGTTACCGTCTGCGCTGCTGCGGAATGAAAAGTGCTACTTTACTGTGGGCTGCTAACAACATTAATACGATGAAGGAAAACAAATGTTGGGAGATGTCTGGCATGTAAATCAAATTAAATCAGTGTTTTGACCACAGTAATATGCAGCTTGTTTGCATCGTTCTGCACTGTATTCTGAAGAGACAATTAATTTGCCGCTAACTTTGACTAAACAACCTGTGCGATTCTGTGGCTTTGACATGTGTGACTGACTCATTGACTCAGACCATTAGTGAGATAATGTAGACAGTTGCCGAGGGGAGAGAGAGAGATAGATGGATATAGAGAGAGAGAGCGAGAGAGAGAGATCCCCACTTTGCATAAACCCCCGGGGAGAGTGAAGAAGTGGTGTTATGAATAATGCATTAACGCTTAATTTATGGCCAAACTTTAAATAGCGCTGAAACACAGGAGACGCTGCTCTATGAAAATCCATCTTGTTACATTATTTGCTTAGCAAGTGTGCTTTGAAAAGCATGATCTAAGGCAATGTAATTAAACAATATCCTGACAGTGATAAACAGATAGAAAATCCCTCTGTGTGTCTTGTTTTGACAGCTCATAACTGAGATATGTTTTTTTGTTATTTATTCCTGCATTTTATTTTGTTTCTTATGCACCAACACATGCACCAACACACACACACACACACACACACACACCAAATTTGTTAAATAAAACTTCCAGCGCAGACTGCAGAGGAGTTGCTTGTAAGTCAGAAGCTGCGTTTACATGGAACGTAATATTCCACTAATAATCAGAAAAAACACTCAGCCAGAATTAAAATGCCTAATGTAAAACACCTCAATCGGGATAGACTGATCAGATCCAGAGCTGGATTCATTTTCAATTAGAACAAGAGGGGGGGTGTAAACGTTTGATATTCCAATCAAAACAAAAATATTAACCATGTGATCGCATTTAAGGTTAGCTAATGTTAACTAATGTCACAGTGTTAGCTAAGGTGAGCTCAGTAAAAAGTGCATCGTGGGCTAGAATGACAATATCTCTTTAGGCCATTAAAGGATGGACATAACAAAATCAATAATCACCATAAGGCGGGCACTTTCAAATCCAACTCATTGAAAAAGGCAGCTAATAAATCATAATAGATGGCATATAATGGCAAATTATGATGGGGATGTGTGCATTACATGACACAGTACCATATAGGTGGTCATATAGCTGTACTTTTCGTATGTAAAATCGAGACAGAGTCATTGACCTGCTCATTCAAGTTCATGATTCACACCGCCATCATCTAACTAACTTGTCAGCTCGCGATAACTTTTCACACTGGAGGCTGTGCAGCACACAGAAACTGAAATGTGATATGCAATGCGTAAAAAAAAAAAAAAAAAAAAAAAAACAGCAACAGGGAGCTGATTGCAGTCTGTGCAGCCTACCTTCACCCATCCACTGCTCCTCTCCTCCATGGTAATGAGGCGATGAATGGCAGCATGTCTACAGGCAGGGGAAGCAGACGCGCCATGCAGCTGTGGACTCCTACGCATGAGACAAGCACGTTTCTCCCCATCTCCTCTGGCTCCCACCTGAGGGCCTGGTACTTAAATGGCAGAGGGGTGGAGGTGGGTAGGATGGATTGGTGGAGGCTCTGATATCCTACGGTGGCGGCAGGAAGCAAGAGGGAAGGAGGAGGGGGAGGAGTGACCCGGGCGAGGGAGATAATGTGTTATTGTCTCGGATTCTTTTGTCTTTCGATGTATGCTCCGCGTTCCGTCTTCGGTGTGTCCATAATGCCTGCTTGCATTTTTTTTAATGTATGTGCATGTTTGTGTAGAGGAACACAAGGAAAGGTAGACACCCTGCCAACAAACCAGCGTTCTGTTCCTTAATAAGACAGCGTGGTCTTATTTGCCTTATACTTCATCCAATTAAAATGATGGATGCTGTCAGAACTTCAATTAAATTCCAAGTCAAGAAGAGCTGCGCTGAGTGGAGGAAAGTTACAGTCCTTTACCTTGCTGTCATTTGTCATCACATCAGGCTCTCGGCAATCTGTTTTAATTGTTTGACATAGTGGCAAAGTGCTTCGTGTTCAACCTTCTGGAGTGGTTTACCTGGAATATGATTTTGATCCTCCACTTCAAACCATGAATCTTCACTCCCCACATCATGCGTGAGCACTGAGTGGAGTACATGAGGATACCTTGTGCTCTAGCTGCCTTGCCACGCAGCAGGGCTCCTGTTTCTGTCCTTTTGTATTTACGTGGTTAGATGGAGAATGAAAGGATCCGTGCTCTAGTGTGATACTACTACCAGGCTTTAACCTGCAGGAGAAAAAAGGAAAATTGCGTTGATTGGACAGAGAAGGCTCGGACAGAGACAAAAGAACGATGGTAGGAATGATGTTACAAAAACACTTTTAACTCTTTTGAGGTAAACTTTCCTACAGCATTTAAAATAACGTTGCTGTTATTATCATACCATAATAACATGTCATATCACATTGATGTTACATGTGTATGAGCTGACTGTCATATCTGGAGGTGGGGAGGTTAATATTGGTGTTACAGCTGGACGAGATGGCTGCTGAACCAGAGACCCCTGTTCGAGACAACCCGTCCTTGTATAAAATAACCATGTAGGCCAACTATGAAAGTAGCTTATTACAACCCATAACCCTAAGTAAGTAGTTTTTTTGCCTAAACCTTAGCAAACCGTGAGTGTACGATGAAGTTCTGGTGCACCTGTCGCTGGTACGCTGCAGTGGTCATCTTGTTTTAGGAATGGTTGTATATGTAATTTTGGGTGTCACTGGCAATCGACCTCTTCATTTTGGTTTGAGGATGTGTTGGTTCAAGGCAGTGTTCCTACATTTGAAGTTATGCAATGACTTTTTCAACAAGACTTCGGGACATTTTCCGACCCTGCTTGTGGCGACGGAACCAGGTAAACCCAAAAATAATCTTTATCCGAACCACATTTTGTTTTTTGTGCGCCTTAGTCCGACTACACACAGCGTAGTCGGCACAGCATTGTCACAAAATCTAATTGAAAATTTCAATTTAAGGAAAGATAATGTTGCAACATTAACAAATGTAAAGAAAGACAAGTCTGTGTACATTGCCAACCTTTCTTCTGGCAGTTGAGTTGTAATAGTGGTACTGCAAGTGGACGAGTGACAGATGTGTGTGAGAGATGGCTTGACGGTCAAGATTTATCAGGAACTAAAGAAGTAGACCTAACAACAAATCTGTGACTAGGAAACCCAGTTCAAAAGCTCTGCCTGTGTAAAAAAGATTGAAATCCAGTCCAGGCATAAAGAGTTTTATAATCAATGTACGTAAAGACAAAACTCACAGAGCAGTTATTATTATTGATTCGCTCTGCGTCTCATTCTTTCTGACATCAAACTCCAGATGTGCAGTGTATCACGCTAGTTCGGTTTTGAATGGATAGTGTGTTGTATCTCTCAAACGTCTTCCTCCCGAAAGAGAAAGTTTCTCTCAACAATCTTACCACGGTTGATAGCTCTGCTCCTGGAACATTGTACAGAGATCAAAAGTGTATCAATCAGCATTCTGGCATCGTCTCCTAGTCTTGCTCCTGCAGTAAGAAGATGTCTGTGGAGGTTATACTCGTCTTGCCCTTTCTAACCCTGGGAGGACCTCAGTATTCCATTTGTTTTTGCCAGCTTGATCAACTGAACAGTATCAGCTAATATGGAAGTCGACATCGAGGGCACAAGCCGCCTTGAGAGAAAGGGAAATTTTTTCGGCAATTAAAACTGGTTGAGTTGAAAAAGGTTCTTAATCAAACTCATCTTATGGACTTGATGAGCACAAACCTGTTGAATGTGACCCAGCCCATTCACCAGAATAAAATGTTAGTTGTTTACATTTCTGCAAACTGTGGATACATTCAAAATTGAACATGTCATACAATAATATTGACATTTTGACAATATGTGCCATATCCAATCTAAATCTGTCTAACCATGAGTGTAATTCATACAACAGCCAAGGGAGGTGGTTGACAAGCCAGAGACTGCTGTTCAAATCGTCTTTCCTTTGTAGGCGTGAAACAAGCGGATATTTTTAATGACAGCAGTATCTCGACAATTAGAAGAATGAAACTGATTGATATTTTTAATGAGATCTTTTCCTAATCTTGACCAAGTAATGTTGTGCCTTAACCTAACCAGACCATAAGCACCACCTTCTGACAACATAAAATTGAAAAATGTGCCTGAAGAAAGATGGCAAATAAGAAAGGCAAAGTTTCAGTAAATCCGGTGTACATTGGCAACATTTATCCTGGCAATTGGGTTTGTAAAATGTTCCTTTATATTTATTTTGCAGGGAGTATTGACATAAAAAACGAGGGATGAGATGCACAATCTGAGGACAAACACTGCATAATCAGTACAACAGGGAGTGATAGGATGACAAGCAAATCAAAGGAACAGATGGAAATCTCACCAGTTCAACAATGAATACATTGATAACAGCAACGCATGACAAACCTGTCCATCAGCACAAGAAAGTCTTACAAGTCCTCCTTCAGGTAAATATTGCATCAAAAGATACACCCACCATAAATCAAACTTCTCTGGATTCATCATATTTAATACACAGCTCTTTTTTCCACCCCTCTGTCTCCCAGTGATGCATTAAAAACACTAGATTCTCTGAGGGGAAACCTGTGATCTCAAAGAAATATTTATTTTCTCATGCTGTGAAGCAGTTCATCTGAGATGCTTCAGAAAATTGCTCCTATTCCCCCTTAGTGAAAAACGTCTTAAAGACTGCATACAGCTTTGCTGCCTTTGAAAATGTATCCCCTGCGGGCTTTTTGGCCACTCCTAAATCCCTTAGTTACTTTTATTGTTTGTGTTGGTGTTAATATTTCATAAGGACGTTTCAATATTTATTCATCTTATTTCTCCATGTAGATAACCGTCTCACTAACTCCCTTGTATCATACATTTTAATGCACTGAGTGATCGCGTCCCGCAAGCGGTGTGTGCAGGTTTTTCTACCCCTCCCTCCGTACTACAAGCATCTTCATTAATAAAACATCCTGGATGCCTGTGCCAAGAATCACTAGTGTACAATATGGCTGGCATAAAAGCTCCTATCCATTCAAATGAAAATGTCATTCATCCTCTGGCATTGTGATCAAACAATCAAAAATGCAAATGTCATACTGAAAATGTTGTGTTGCACTTAAAAAGATCACCAGGTAAATTTTTTGTATGGTAAAGTGTTTTAAAGATAATGAAAGAGCTTCTGAATTAGATTTAAAGAAGATGATGTAAATTATGAGGATATTGCATATTATTTTATCATAGGTGCTGATGCATTAATGTTTACCATTTAGCTTGTTGAGATGTTGAGAAAAAATTAATAATTAAAGTGTTATTATATTTTATAAGGTCATTTTTTTAATATAATTTTTTATGGCCAATTGAGGACAGTGAAAATATATGATTTATGTCCTTCTGACAAATGAGTCCAGTGTTCCCTGTTCTTTTAGCTCAGATTTTGGTCCCCACCAACCTAAGAAGGTATTCTGGCTCCTTAGCAACTGAATCGTCCATTATGTTCCACAGTTAGCTCCTAAATTACCTACAGGTTCAGTGGCTTAGTTAATCAAAACAATAAAATTGTGGCCCAGAAAACTACCAGAATTAGGAGGTAGAGTGGGTCGTCTAGTAATCTAAAGGTCGCTGATTCGAATCCCCAGCTGCATGTCAAAGTGTCCTTGAGCAAGATACTGAACCCCAACTTACTCCTAATGATCAGCCTCTGCCATAAGTGTGTGAATGGGTGAATGTGACAAGGGGCTTTAAGCAGTCAGTAAACTGGAAAAGCCCTACAGAAATGCAAGTCTGTTTAACTGAAAGATGCTAAAACACGTTGACTGAGTGTTATTTAACGTGAATATAACCGTAAAACATTACATTGTCCCATGATTGCACGCTACTTATGTCTTTGCGACCCCTAGTTGCGGAAATTACACACTGTGCAATTAAGGTGGAACTAATTTTAGCTACTTAAACAATATTTGGGATTGTAATCATGTTTTTCAAGCTTATGATTTATAAAAGTGTAACTATTCCAGAAATGAAATAAGATTTTATGGCCACATGGAGGCAGGAAAGTCTCATTTGTAGTTGTATCTATGTGTGTTCAATATTCACTGTTCTTTTACCTCTATTTTTGGTCTCCACTAAAATCCTGAGGGAAATACATGGCTCTTCATCAGCCAAATGCTCCACTAAGTTTACCAGCTAGTTGCTAAATTTGTCTGTTCGCGACTAGCTGGGTGCTACACAAGAAGTGCACCGTGGCTTATTAGAATTTTTTCACTGGAAGGTGACACCGTGGAGTAGGCCCGGAGTGGCTAATCGGGAGCACTGGGAATTGTTCCCAGTGGGCTGGTCTGACTTTTGGGCCGTGAGGGCTGGTGTTCAATTATTTATTTATTTATTTTGGGCTGGTGTTCAGTAATGGCACTGAGTGGGTATTACGTGTATGCTGTTACCGCTGTCCCTCCCTAGGCCGTCTCCACCGGCAGTTCAAGTTAATTAATTAGCCTATCAAGTCAATGAATTGCGTGGCGTTGCAACATATAACCTGCCTAACCTAATGTTACATGATTTAAATAATAGCATGATGCGACGCCACATAACTGGGAAACTTTGTTTTGTAGCCCCTCAGATGCAAGATGCAACACCAAGCACCAGCCATGAGCCCACCACAGGTCCAGAGTGGGCAGGTAGGATTGCTCATTGAGTGAATATTATTAGAATTAATATAATGAAGAGTATGGTGTAGACCTGC